>JAXQQM020074502.1:0-119952 GCA_034641835.2 Pinus albicaulis
AACCAAAGGGCTTATATAGTGGGTTTTTATTTGAATGCACGGGGAAATAATTACTTTGGTTAAACTTTATAATAGAGGGGTTTTTGGGGTATTTATAAAAAATGAGTTATATACTTAGGATAGGGCATTTCACTAGGGATTTAGTAAAATCGAGTTAAATGTAAATGTGACAAAGGACAAGGAAACTCAAAATATTTTGCACATCTAAGAAAGTGATAACTTTTGAAGTAAATTGCAATATCTTATCTTCAACACTTAAACTTAGAATAGCAAGTTATCATGAGGGATTTTTATGGAATTTTGCATAATTTTCCTAAGCCAAATGAGATTTTACTTAGGAAAAGGTTAAAGATGAATGATTATAATGATGAATTATCTCAAGTACTTAGGTCTTTTTGATCATTAGGCTGAGGGTCCGGTCCCTCCAAAAGTCAAGGAAATTCCTTGAGCCCTTTTGATCTCCAAATACCTTAGTACTTTTGGGGGAAATTAGTAAAACTTTTGAGGGGAAAGTGATGAGGGAAGTTAATGAGTTTGACTTTGCTTGCTGTGATTTTCCAGTGTATTTCCTGCTTTAGTATTTGTGATGAAAGTAAAGAATCAAAAACATGTAGCAGCATCTTTCATCAGATAACACTTTGCAGCACCATCTACCTACCCTATCTACTTAACACTACCATTTTCTCTTCTTTATTAGGGTGCATTTAGACTTGCAAACCCTTTTCAACCTTTTCTTTTTTACATGATAAATCTATCTATTTCTACCTTTATTACATCCAGGGGCTCAGATTAAACTGTTGAGCACCTCTTATTAACTCTACCTATCTACTTATCTGCCAAGATTAAACTGTTTGGTCAGATATTTATTCTCTAGTCTACAACATAAAATTGAAATATGAGTAAGCCAAGTTTAAACAGTTTGACTTATTCATGAATTGTGGCAAAGGTTTGACAAGCTGCACACAATTGCTTTATTGCAAAAATGAAATAGTAGTGGCATTTGGATTTGCACACTTTCCTTGGTCTATTTTTTGTTTGGGGTTCATTTCTTTCTCTTTTTTGACCATTTTATTTTTCTTACCCTTTGATCTTTCTTTTAGGGTATACCCTCTTTACATTTTTTTTAATTTTTTTTTGATTTTTTGGTTTTCAAGAATATGGAACACCTTTGCTCAAGAAAGAAGGTTTGAACATATTCCATAGTTCAATCAAGACAATCATGAAAGATGAAACCTATTGGTATAGGAGACTAACACTGGCTCCACTTGGGGATGGCTTTTCCTTGTGAAAAGTCAAGAACATCAGGTCAGATGCCTAAAAATTTCTTCAATTTGAAACTATGAAATCTTCCTTCTTTTGGTAGCTTTATTGTACATATGATAGTGAAACTTTTTGAAGATTAGGGCCTTCACTTCGGGCTTCAACTTCAAGAAGTCACCATCCAATCAAAACTGCATTAGAAAAAGGATATATTATGTACAAGTTAGAAAAATCAAAACATTCTAGTAAATGGGATCAAAATAATGCTTGAGCATTCGACCATTGACTGGTCCTTCTTCAACTTCTGAATTGTCCAACTCCTTCAAAAATTAAGTGTTGTTTCCCTGCAAGGCATGAATGATATAAGGCCCTTTCCACAAGAAATCAAACTTTCCATGTTTCCCTTTTTCTTCTCTTCTAGAATCCCATCTTAGGACTTTATCACCTAGTTGAAAATCTTCTGCTTTAGTCCTTTTATCAAACATTTTCTTTAGCTTTTCCTGCAAGAATTGTGATCTTTGGTATACCTCTTCCCTGGTTTGTTGCGGGTGGATTGTTTGATTAATTCTTCTTTGAATGTCATTTGGCTCCACTTGAGCCTCCTGAAGTAATTTCATAACAGGAATTCCTAAAGATGATGGGAATCTTGCTTCAATGCCATAAACTAACTCATATGGACTAGTCCCAATGGATTTCTTAGTTGTAAGTCTGTCTGCCCATAATGCATTGATCAGTTTCTTGTGCCAGTTCTTTTTATTTTCCTCCAACAATTTCTTAATGATATTGATCAAGCTTTTATTGGAGGATTCTGCTAGTCCATTACCCTGAGGGTAATAGGCTGTTGAATGGCCTAAAGTAATATGATATTTATGGCAGAAACTAATCATTTTATTTGATTTAAATGCAGCAGCATTGTCTGTTATAATCTTTTCTGGACAGCCAAATCTTGAAAGTATGTTGGTTTCTAAAAACCCTATAATCACAGAATCATTGGACTGTCTACATGGGATGGCTTCAATCCATTTAGTGAAGTAGTCTGTGGCAGTTAAAATCCATCTGTGTTGCCCTGAAGAAGGGGGGTGAATTTCTCCAATAAAATCTAACCCCCATTGTTGAAAAGGTCTTTCTGTGGAAATTGGTTTTAAAGGCAAAGGTAACAACTTTCTTTTACCTTCAAATATCTGACATTTATGACAAGTTGTTACAAATTTCCTAACATCAGAAAATAAAGTTGGCCAGTAGAAACCAGCTCTTAAGATTTTGTCTGTAGTTGATTTCCAGTAGAGATGTCCTCCACAATCCCCTGCATGAAATTCATTAAGAACTTTATCAGCTTCATCTTTTAGGAGACAATTCAACAAGATTCCTTCATGATTTTTCCAAAAGAGAGTGCTATCTAAAATACAATATTTCAAAGATGTCATTTTTAAAAATCTTCTTTTGGTTCTGGACAACCCTGGAGGAGCTTGCAGGTTCAATAAAACATAAATAATATCAGTGTACCAGGGTGAATCTAAGAAAGCTTGACTGATCTGTGGAGTCGCCATCTCCTGATTGTCATCCAGTTCATTAATGTCTAAGGCTTGGCAATTAGTTTCAGTCATGAGTTGTGCCAAACCTTGACCTTTTATGAGTTTTGTTGGTTTAATCTCAATATCATATTCTAAAATGGTAGCTATCCACTTACCTCGTTTACCTTCAATGCCATCTTGAGTCAAAATATCTTTAACTACTGCATTAGGCACATATGCTATCACATGAGAATATAATATGTAAACTCTGAAATCTTTGATTGCTTTTACCAATGCAAAAGCCTGTTTTTCCATAATATTGTATTTTAGAGATGCATCCCTCGGTGCTTTACTAAAAAATTCTATTGGCTTTTCACACCCTTGGTCATCTTTTTGAAGTAAAACAGCTGCAACAGTATGTTCAGAAGCAAATGAAAAAATAATAAAGTCTCTATCAAATTTAGGACTGGTCAGAACTGGTGTCCTTGTTAAAGCCATTTTAATTTCCTCAAATGATTGTTTGGCTTCTACAGTCCAGTCAATGCTTGAATCTTTCCTCAACATGTTAGTAAGTAATCTAAGTAACTCAGCTAAACTAGAAATAAATCTTCTCAAGAAATTAATCTTTCCTATGAATGCTTGCAACTCTTTTATGTTTCTGGGGTGAGGTATTTGCAAAATTGCTTGAATTCTTTCTGGATCAATCCTAATGCCATCTTTAGAAATGATGTGCCCTAAGAGATTTCCTTCTTCCAAACCAAACAATGACTTCTTGGGGTTTAAAGAAATCCCATATTTTCTGCATTTTATAAATACTTGCCTTAGGTGATCTAAATGTTCTTGATCTGTTTTAGAAAAAACAGTCAAATCATCTAGGTAAATAACCAGAAAATCATGTATCTCTTTAGCAAAAGCAATATCCATTGCTCTTTGAAATGTAGCTCCTGCATTCTTGAGCCCAAATGGAATTTTGACATATTTAAATGTACCCCATGGTGTAGTGAATGATGTTTTATCCTGATCATCAGGATGAACCAGAATCTGGTTGTACCCTGAAAATCCATCCAGTAGTGATATTCTCGAAGATCATACTACCCTTTGCAGAATATGGTCCATTTTCGGCAGAGGATAGTTGTCTTTTAAAGAAACTTTATTCAAATTTCTTAAGTCGACACACAGTCTAATTTCTCCTGTCTTCTTTCTTGTTGGTACCAGGTTAGAAACCCATTCTGAGAATCTGATAGGAGCTATAATCCCTGCTTCAAACATCCTTTTGATTTCCTTTTCAATTGAGGGTAATAAAACATGATTTATTCTTCTAAGCTTTTGTTTAAAAGGTTTCTGGTCTGGTTTCAAAGGTATAGTGTGTTGAATGATGGATGTGTCATAAGATTTGAGATCTTCATAACTCCAGGCGAAAACATCCTGGAATTCTTTCAATAGTTCAACATATTTAACCTTTTGATCTTTTGGAAGAGATTTGGACAACTTGACCATTTTGGGATTTTCTGGGGTTCCTAAGTTGCATTCTTCCATATCAGCCTTCACAGGTTCCATTTTAGGTCTAAATGGAATATCATTTGAGTCAAACAGATCTTCCAAAGGAGTTAATCCTTTGGGCAAATGATTATCTTTTAAATTGATGATTTCTGTCTCATCTTCTATGATCTCATTAGATTCCATGTGTTTCAAATTTTGCATGTCCTTTTCTGTGAATGTGGTTGGATGCAGCATATGCATTGCATTTTCTCTTGAAATTTCTATTTTTTTTTCTTTTTCTTGATCAGATTCATGAATAGTTATGTCCTCATCTATATTGCAGTTAGAAAACTCATTTTGAAGTGTCAAAAAATTATTGATTTGATTGTTATTAACAAATACTTGCCAATTCAAAAGATTGTCTGGTATAGCAGGCCTATGCCTAATCTCAGCTGAAAACTGATGATTAGGGTCAAAAGGTAACTTGCATGTGCTAGCAAACATGGCGAGGCTGTGAGCATGCAAATTTTGTTTCCTGGGAATCTTGGCAAGTTGAGCTTGTAAAAATGTGTTGAGAATCTCTACAACTGTCTCTCTGTATTGTTTCAGTCTCATGTCTTTTGTTGAACATTCTCCTTTAATCTGTTGAATGATTAGTTTGGAGTCTCCTATGATTGATACCCTAATAGCTCCTAACTTCTTGACATGTTTAAGCCCTAATAAAAGAGCTTCGTACTCTGCCATGTTGTTAGTGCATTTGAAATTAAACCTATAAGCATGACCCTCTGCATGATTATTCTCAACATTATGTAACCAAATCCCAGCTCCTGCCCCTAGTCTGTTTACTGAGCCATCAAACTCTAAATGCCATAGAATTTCATGTTCATAATCTTCATCAATTGTTTTAAAGTGTTTCTTGACAGGAGCTAGTTGTTTAGTTTCTTCGGGTATTTCTTGATCATCTGGTGTTTCTTTGTTTTCAGAGATTTCTTCAATTTTAACAGTGGTTTTGTTTATGGTTTCCAATTCTGGAGCTTCTATTTCAGTAGGGAGATCCAACTCAGCATTGTATAAAATAAAAGAATCCATATCAGAATGTACAGAGTAAACAGGGAAGTTTTCGGGCTTCTCATGGCTACTGACTAAGTACTTCATCAAGGTTTCTCTATATAACCTTTTAGGCTGACCAAATACTGAAATAGTTGCATATGACATGTCTAGTTGAATAGACCCTCCAAGTTTAGCACCCCAAGATCTAGACAATAACATACCATATTTAGGTGGAATATCGGCCACTACTATGTCCATCAAAACAGACTTAGCAGGGTATTGTACCAAAGTAACACACAAATCTTTAATCAAACCTAAACATTTTACCTGACTAGAATCAAATGAAAACAAATCTTTGTACGGTCTAGTAATATCTAGATTCAATCTTTCCATTACTGCTTTTGGCATCAAATTGTGAGATGCTCCAGAGTCAAGCATTGCATTATGGAGTATCTTGTCATGAACATTTAAGCTTACATAAAATGGAGGAGTTCCTCCACTTTCTGGTTTGCCATTAACCTCAGGGCCAAAAAGAAGTTTGGGTTGATCATCAAGAATGTTTACTGAATCATCCAATCCAGTAATGTTAATGTTTAGGGACTTGGAAATCTGACTCCTATAGACATCATGTTTAGCCAATTATGATAAAGGAATAGCTATCTTAAGTTTGCCTATTTCAGCCTCTAGATTGAAGGGTTTTTCTGTTTGAGTTTTAGTGTTTTGCACAGTTGGGTTTTCTCTGTTTTTTGGGTCTTCAATGTTTTTCTCTTTTTCATGAATGAAGTTTTGTTTTGAAGATGTTTCTGGACTAACTTCTACTGTTTCTTCTACATTTCCCACAGGAGGAAAAGTATTAGATTGTTGTTTATTGTTTGGTTGGTTATCAGAGACATCTTCAATTATTGGATTTGAAGGGTTGGGAGTTATTCTAGACAAAATTTGTACTTGGGGACTGTTTTGTACAGGGGGAATGTTGACTTTACCTTTGACATTTTGTTTTGCAGTTTTCTGTTTGCTATTCTCTGGTACATCAATTCGTCTACTTCTCAAGTTGTACTGTTTATGAACCTCATAAATTGCTGTGTCATAGCCTTCCTTGAAATCAAAAGTCTCACCTGAATGAGTTTGGAATGTTTCAAGGATGTGATTCTCTTGATCATCCTGGGATAGGAAGACTTCTGGTTCATTTTTGTCATCAATTACATTGTTTATTTCTACATCTTCTGTAGGTTCTTCAGAAGTTGAACCTTCAACAAAGTTTTCTTGGAAAGGTGGCCTAATGTTTTGATCAGGGACATTCTTTCCAATATTTTGGTTCAGATTCCTCCTAAAGTTTGGGTTTCTTGCAACATTCTGGTTATCAGTAGCAGACTTTCTTTCAATGGTTTCCACCCTATCACCTAATCTTTCCATACCTTTAATGATTACATCCGGCTTCTTTTCAAAAGCTGAAGGTTCTTCATTCATAGGCATTCTTCTCTCTGCCCTAGCTCTGGCTCGTTTTTCTATCAGATTTGCTTCTACACTCACCACTATGCTTTGCATTTCCTCTAGTGTTTGAGGAGCTCTTTCCCTGAGGGAATAAGCTATGTCAGAATCAAAACCGTCTGGAAATTTAACCAATACAGAGTCAGGTGGGGGTCTTAGGTTTTGAGGAACTGCATTATATGCTTCATTGAATCTTATGATGTAATCTTGTACGGTTTCGTTAGGTCTTCTTCTTAATTTCTCAAATTCTGATAGGATCTGAAGAGGATCCTTTTTCTTCTCCCATCTGTTCAAAAATGCCCTATACAAAGCTTCTAAATCAACAATATTGTTCGGGGCAAGGGCCCTAAACCAAGTTCTAACTTCTCCAGTAAGACTCTGAACGAAAATTCTCATTCGGATATTATCAGTATCAATCTCGTAAAACTCAAAGTAATCAGTCATCCTTTTGGTGTGTTGTTGAGCTGTGTAAGTACCCGATCCATCAAAAGGTGTGATCTTACTTTGATAATCTTGAGGTAAAGCTGGAGGGTTGGCTGGTAACTGTAAAGGGGCATATCGATTAGCCATTGGAAGATAAAGTGGGGTAATAGGAGTTGATGGTCTGGCAGGAGGAGATGGAGGAGTAGAAGGGATGACAGGTGTTTGAAAAGCTTGAGAAACAGTAACTGAACTTGGAGATGCTTCAGTAATTACAGAGATGTTTGAACTTTCTTCAAAGTTTTGTTCAGACTGAATAGAGTTATGTAATTCTCTGTCAAGATGATGAGAAACAAATCTGTATTGCAAATATTCAAAGAACAATGGATCTGGAACTAATCTGGATAATTCAGTTTCAGAAAAATTCACAAATAAAGATGTTTCAAATCGTGCATCAAAAGGAATGTCATCAATATATATAATTTTCACAGGACAAGAAGCAGATCTAGAAAGTGGTCTAGAACTTCCTGAACTTTCCTGACTTCCTCTTTCAGAGCTTTCTTGACTTCCTTGTCTTCTAAGAATTCTAGGAATCAGATTCGGATTTTCAAATATTGGTGGTGGATTGGGGTCAGGGTTTGACCTAGTATGTCGAATCCTTTCTGAAGCCAGTTTTCCTAGACTATGTGTTTTTTGAATTTTTGATTTTAATTGAAAGAATAAATACAACTTCTACAAATTCTTCAAGAAATAATGATGTGTGATTAAAATTTTCTCAAAGATATGTTAAACTAGAGAATCTGATTGAATATTTTGAAACTAAGATTCAATATATAAGCTAAATCAGAGATAGACTGAAGCATCATTTATTTACTTTTGCAATTGCAGAGCAAAAGCAATTTCAAAGGCTACCTGGCTGATCTTCAGACTCTGTCCATAGCTTATAAATCAAACAATAGTATCAATAAAATGATTCAGATCCCCAGTATGGTCGCCACTATGTTATCACTCAGGTTTTCCTAGAAGTTGTGTAAGAGAAAAGTATACCCGAGGTAACCACAAACCAACCTTTTAGATGCAGAATCTAGCCAATCTGCATCCAGAGAGGGCTCTCTCTTTATGATTTATCTTTGTTCTTAGAAGGTTTTAGGCTAGTTATAGATCCAAGATGTTTGTTTTGAAAAATGGTGGAATCCTTAAACTAAGGGCAAGGTTGAAAGTTTTCAATCCATTGGGCTATGGAGTCAAAGGATGGCTTTACTGGATTTCTATTCTAAACACAAGATGGTTTTGCAGGGCAAGATAGCTAGACAGAGGACAATCCTTAAAATTTAAAGTGGATGGAATGATCTTGAAGGGATGAAAGGCAGCTAAGAATCTTTCACCATGTTCAAAAGAAAGAAATGAGATGACTACAAACAAAGAGCAATGAAGAATTCTTTATTATAGTAATCAACAAGGTTTAAATTAGCAAAGCAAGAGCATTTAAGAATTCATGCTTATAACCAATTTAGAGGAAAACATTAAGAACAATCACATCTGAAATCAGAGTACAATTAAGTAAATTCTGATTCAATCCCTTATGTAAATTATTCAGAAATGAACATAATGATATTATAAACTGATATAAAACTTAAGACAAAAGGTAGAAAGACTTATTGAACTGCAGTCCAACACATGAATCCTGCAAAAAGTCCTGAGCTTCAAATCGTCATCCAGTAAGCCACGAATAAATTTCTCCAAAAAGCTTTTATTCCGAAAATCTCAATGTTACAGCAGAGTAATAGAATCCACCCTCAATACTCTCTTTGAGGGTTTATTTATACACAAAATAATTGAAAATATCTCACACTATCCTAGCCCATAATTTGGGGTGACTAAGGAGTAATTTACAAGTAAACAAGAGACAAATGGTCTCGTAGATAGAATAATAAGTAACTGCTGATGTGCTGTTTCCTTTCTTTATGGATGTGCTGGAGGTAAGTGCTGAAAAAGGGCTTGTTGCTGTCTTCTGGAGTAATTTCTTTGCTTGTTTGATACTCTTTGTCTTTACGGATACTCTTTAACCTGTGTAACTGATACTCTTTCATCTGTACTCATTTTTACCATTTACCTGATAGTAAAGATAAAATTCTCATCCTGAAAATAACTTTTATAGAATTTCCAATAAGTCTCTCCACCATGAATCGTCTGGTATCATAGTCCTTTTGAGTTTTCTCAATGTCTCATATGCTTCTGTGAGTTTGTAAAAGGTGGGCTCATTAGGGAATAGATACTTTATTTCATGTTCCAGATGAAATAAATTCCTCACTCTATCATAGATACTTCTCCCTGTTGGTAATGTCGATTCTGGCAAACTGGTAGAACAAGCAGCTGTATTTTGAGCATGAGTATTTATTTTCTTTACATAGGTTTCCAAGTCCATTATTTGATCCTCTGAGAGCATAGGACTTGGTAACCCATTGTCCAACAAAGCTTGAAATTTCTCTCTGAAAATATTGATATCAATCAAAATATCTGAGCACTTCCTTTCTAAATTTTGCATGAAAGTTCTTTTGATGAAAACTCTCTTTATTTCCAAAACTGTGCCGGTCCTGTCCTCAATCCCTAAAACTGCAAGCTGTTGCTTTGTCCGGGTGTTCAAAAATTGAATAAGCTGATTGGCCTGCTCAGGCCTGCCTCTTAATTCATTTCTGGTTCTGTTTATTTCTTCTTGAGCTATTTTAACCAAATCATTTTGTTCAAAAATTGCTTGAACAGAGGGCCAAATACCCTTTATTAACTCAATGATACTACCCCAAAGAATGTCATTTATTTCCTTTAAAGGCTTTTCTAATGAAAGGTCCTTCTCCAAAGCCTGAACCAATTTTTCTAACCTTTTTATTTCCCTGGTGTTATCAGCAACTGTCTTCTTAGATGTATCATATTTTTCCTCCAATTTTACTAATTGCAATTTTGTGGTTTGAAGTTCTGTGACCCTTAGTTGTAAACTTTCCATTTGTTTTATTAGTTCATCAGAACTCAAACCAGGAGTGTTTACCTGAGATGGCTGTGTTTGCTGACCTGCTGTTGAAGTACCTGTGGTTGTAGCAGATTCTGTGGCAGATGCCTGCTTGATGGCTTCCTTTTCCTGTAAGGCTTGTTCCAATTCCTTCTCAGTTTCACTTAGTTTCTCAGTCACTTTTAAGAGCAACTCCAGTACCTCCTCCTGTGAATTCCCCTTCAGAACTTCTTGGGTCTGGGGATGTCTTGAAGCTGGCAATTTTAGCTGCTTTCTCAGTGCAGCTATGTCATCATCTTTCTTCTTGATTAATGCCTCAATGCTTTTAATATCTTTGGGGTTGTGCCTCAAACCAATGATTATGTCCTCTAAAGACTTTATTCTATTATCTTTGGCCTGTGAAGAGGCCCTCTCAATTTTCAATTGTGCAGTTGTGTTATTCAAAGAATCTTGCAGCGTTATAGCTGCCATGGCTTTATTGGTAAGAGTGGAATACACCATTTCCCCAGTTTGTCTGTGCAGTTCTATCTGGTCCAAAGGATGAATGTCCTTGGCCAGGACCTCAAAATTTGTTCTGATGTAATCAGCTGCTGAAGTGGGCTTTGGCACCTTTGTCTTGAAGTGGCTCATCAGCATTTTGCCTTGTGAAAGGTCAAATGCTGACATTAGCCTTTCTTGATTATGGGGAGCCATTTTCATATACTGATCATATACCTTCATTTTTAATGGATCATTCTTTGCTTTAATATTAATGAAGGTTCTTTTAATATCCCCTGTATCTGTTTTTGGTGGTCTGAA
Organism: Pinus albicaulis; assembly: GCA_034641835.2. NCBI lineage: Eukaryota > Viridiplantae > Streptophyta > Pinopsida > Pinales > Pinaceae > Pinus > Pinus albicaulis. The sequence goes on from JAXQQM020074502.1 coordinate 11,008, forward strand.
AGAGGATACCTCAGTACTCAATTGCTTTTGTAAAGCTTTTCCTTTTTGTCCTGTGTTTGTTTCACTAACTGTGCCAGTTAGTTGACTGTCTTCCCTTCCATCATCAAACACTTCATCTATGATTTCCACATCTGGAAGTGGATCTGATTTATGTTTTTTAGCTTGATGCACCTGTGAGGTTTCTTTTGGAGGAGTGGTGTCTGGAACCTGCCTTTTCTTTCCTATTTCCACATTTGATGGAGTTTGCAACTCTGGAACTTGTGTGTGCTTTGCCTGAGTGGGAGAAACCTGTGATTGTTCAGGTGCCTTGGAAGTTTGTGGTTTCTCTGTCATGACTAAAGTTTCAATCACCTATAATGCAGGTTCCTTTCCTTTTCCTTTTGTCTCTGCTACCACTGATGAACTGCCTTCCTGCAATCTCTGTTGTGGATTTGCTGCTGAAGATGTGCCAATGTGAGATACCTGCACTTGACCATAAGATTCTAGGTCATAATTCTTTTGAAGATCATTCATAATTTTATTCATTTTTTCTTCTGCACTTTCTTCTTCAACAAGTGTTTTTTCCACCCATTCATCTTGGTTAGCATATTGCTCTATATCAGGAATCTTGTGGTGGATATAAGGGGAAGATTTGTTCTTTAATCTCTTTTCACAAATAAAACCAAATGGGTCATAAGGAACCCAATGAAAAGTTCTTTGGAACTTGCTTTGTAATATAATTTCTGCCTCTCGCTCGGCCTCTCTAGAATTGCAGATGTAGGGACCTAATTGACTTTTAATCCGGAGTTGAGCTTTCTTTTTCACACTACAAAAATGGATCACATCTGAATTATTCATTTTCCTGTAATATTCCAAGGCAAACAGTCTCATGGGTACATACTTTGGTAACTTGAATGGATGTAATTCACACCCATAGATTCTGATGACTGTATGGTTTTGATACAAATACCAATCCCCAACTTTATAGGTCCTTGAAAGTTGCAAGGTCTTCTTTATTTCATTACTGAGTCTTGGGGGAGGAATCCCTGTCAACAATGTAGTTGCAGGATATACAAAAAGATCTATAAACTCAGAATAGGAATAGGGAGACTCATAAGAATGAATTACGGGAGACCAAAATATAACTGACCTTGGGTTTCCCTTGGCATCAAGTTTTTGAACAGGGAAAGGGAACTTTTCTGACTGATAGTAGATAATGAGATGATAGATGACTGGGGAATATTTAAAAACTTTTTCATCATCTAGCCTCATGAACTGATCATGGATCTTGTTGGCTGTGAAGGAGGCAAAGTCATATTTAATCTCAGGAGGTTGCCCAGGAGTAAAAATGGATAGCAAAACCAAGGTTATCTCATCAACATATTCACTGGTTTTGAAGCCCAAGACAAAAGATATCATATTGAGGATGAGTCTTCCCAATTGATTGAAATAATAAAAACCATAGGGAGGAGGTCCCTTAGGTTGGTGTTCAGGCAACATGAAATTCTGGCACATGGATTTTAGCTTTTCTGGAGTTAATTGCCTAGTCTTCTCAATCAATTCTTCCATAGACAACGGTGCTAGTTCTTGGTCTGGTTCAAAGTGTAGCATTGCATTAATAGCCTGGGGAGTAACGGGAAACAGAACACTTTGATCAGGAGCTATTACAGCCCTTTGAGTGGGATCATAGTTTGAATGGCAATAGTGGATAATTTCTGGGAAATTAATGACTGAGGGGATGAGGTACCTTGGGAGATTGGATTCCCACAGTCCAATGACATCTTGCCCCTTTGAATAATCGTCTCTGCAGCGACAAAAACTCAGAAGGGGGCTTTCATCAAAATGTAAGTCTTTAATTTGGAAATCTTTATCTACCAAAGGTAAATATTCCAATTCACGGTGAGGAGCATTCAATGGAGTTATATTCAAAGCTGCCGGGGCCTCCATTTTGGTTCTTGTGGATTCAAAATGGAGGTTTCTGGTTTTCTTCACAGGCCGGGCGTGATTTCTAAAATGAAGGAAATTGGCACAATTTGTAGGTTCAAGGAGCAATTACACAGTTTTAAAACCTCTGGGGAAGATCTCAGTGATGATTTTTAATCACTAATTCAGCGAAAAACAAAGAAAACAGAGTTTTACTTGCAGTTCGGGGCGGAATAGGATAAATACCTGTTTTTGGAAGAAAACTGGTTCTTAACAGGTAACAGACGGTAGCAGAAGGACGCTTGAACGCAGGTCTGGCGGATTTATGGAGCGAAATTGAATGGAACAGTGGATTTCAATGAAAATTCGAAAACCGTAGCAGAGAGCACAGTCGCGTTTAATAACGAAAATAACGGAAAAAACATGAAAATTGGCTTTATTTACAAGTTAAAAGGGTTTTTTAGTTTTTCGAGGAGTGACGTCATCAATGTACGGGCTGACGTGTGGAGGGTTGGGCGGTAAGCAGTAGGCAGTAAGCGGTAATCCCCGCACCGCTTATGGACGAAGGTGGTATTAGTCGCGGGGGGAGCGATTCCATTGAGCGATGGACGCGTGGCAGGTGAACAGTTCCAATACCACCAATCCCCCGCTCGTTAAAATACTGACAAGGGATGGGTAGCGGGATTGATAGGGAGCGTTGATCTTTGGAAAAGTGATCGGACGGTTGCAATGACGGGGAATAAGCGGAGGATTAAGGTGTGGGCCCGTTGGGTTTTTTAAAACGATTAAAGTTTAATCTAATCACCCCGGGAGGCTTATGATTGGTGAGTGGAAGGCTATTAATTAGTTCAGATAACTAATTAATCCCATCATATAATGGAAAACGAAGTCGTGGCGGGGTTTTGTTGGGCGCGGGTATTAAAGTTAAAATGTCGGGTGGGATGCCAGGTGGATGAGCCACGTTGACGCGGGAATTATCCAAAGTTTGGTTTCGAAAATAAACTTCGGGTTTTATTTATATTTTTGGGTTTAAACATATTTATCGTATGTTTAAAGTTTTATTTTTCATATATGTTTTATTATATGATAAATTAATTAATATAATTAACTTACCATAGGGGCGGGATTATTATATAAAGATATAATTTAACCAAAGGGCTTATATAGTGGGTTTTTATTTGAATGCATGGGGAAATAATTACTTTGGTTAAACTTTATAATAGAGGGGTTTTTGGGGTATTTATAAAAAAGGAGTTATATACTTAGGATAGGGCATTTTACTAGGGATTTAGTAAATAAAGTTAAACATCAATATGACAAAGGGACAAGGGAACTCAAAACACTTTGCACATCTAAGAAAGTGATAATTTTTGAAGTAAATTGCAATATCTCATCTTCAACACTTAAACTTAGAATAGTAAGTTATTTTGAGGGATTTTTATGGAATTTTGCATAATTTTCCTAAGCAAAATGGGATTTTACTTAGGACAAGGTTAAAGGTGAATGATTATAATGATGAATTATCTCAAGCACTTAGGTCTTTTTGATCATTAGGCCGAGGGTCCGGTCCCTCCAAAAGTCAAGGAAATGCCTTGAGCCCTTTTGATCTCCAAATGCCTTAGTATTTTGGGGGAAATTAGTAAAACTTTTGAGGGGAAAGTGATGAGGGAAGTTAATGAGTTTGACTTTGCTTGCTATGATTTTCCAGTGTATTTCCTGCTTTAGTATTTGTGATGAAAGTAAAGGATCAAAAACATGTAGCAGCATCATTCATCAGATAACACTTTGCAGCACCATCTACCTACCCTATCTACTTGACACTACCATTTTCTCTTCTTTATTAGGGTGCATTTAGACTTGCAAACCCTTATCAATATTTTTCTTTTTACATGATAAATCTATCTATTTCTACCCTTATTACATCCAAGGGCTCAGATTGAACTGTTGAGCACCTTTTATTCACTCTACCTATCTACTTATTTGCCAAGATTAAACTGTTTGATCAGATATTTATTCTCTATTCTATAACATGAAATTGAAATATGAATAAGTCAAGTTTAAACTGTTTGACTATTCATGAATTGTGGCAAAAGTTTGACAAGCTGCACACAATTGCTTTATTACAAAAATGAAATAGTAGTGGCATTTGGATTTGCACACTTTCCTTGGTCTATTTTTGCTTGGGGTTCATTTCTTTCTCTTTTTTGACCATTTTATTTTTCTTACCCTTTGATCTTTCTTTTAGGGTATACCCTCTTTACATTTTTTTTAAATTTTTTGATTTTTTGGTTTTTCAAGAATATGGAACACCTTTGCTCAAGAAAAAGGTTTGAACATATTCCATAGTTCAATCAAGACAATCATGAAATATGACACCTATTGGTATAGGAGTCTAACACTTGGAATTGAACACATAGGATAAAAGAAATTATCAATTATGAATGAATTCAACTCTCATGGTTTTACTCATCAAGAAAAGGTGATTTTTCATGGTTTCCAAGATCCAATGGTAAGTATATTGCAGTCACCAGTCAAGAAAATTTTTGTGTTTCTTATGGAGCATAGATTCAATTTTCATTACGAGTTGCTAATATATGATTCACTTCTGATGTTGTTTAAGCACAATCAAGAAGCCTAGGTGTTGGATCAACTCATTGATAGGCTAGGCTATACTTGAAATTTCATATTTCTTGAAATTGAAAGTTTGGTTTTCAGCTGTTAGAGTAGGGTTCTTGGTACATAAATAAGCTTGTTGGGCAAGCATCTCTTTCAGCATTTATTTTCAAGACTGTAGTTGTAATTTTTGGTTTGTACAATTTTTTTCTTCAAGAGCATATCAAGGGATGAACACAGGCTAAAGAATATGAATAGAGGTTGGAATCAACCCAATGAATAATGCACCTGGTCTGTTGGTTCTTTGCTGCACCACAAGGGAGAATCATCCCTATTAGAGACACTGTTATCCAAGGTATCCATTAGGTTTGTTTTGAGTCATGATTCAATTATGTTAAGTTAGGGTTGAATAGGATATTTTAAATTTGTAATTAAAAAAAAAAATCACATATGTGAGGGGTCTTGAAGGTCATCATTCATGTGATAGGGGTAAATGTCGAAGAAAAATCCAAAAATATCTCATGCATGAGCAAATCTGGTCATTAGAGTGAATTTGACACTTTTACCAAAATCCGCAGCAAAATCAGTGTAAATTGGTCAAAATTCGCTATGAAATCGCCTAATCCTCTGTTATTTTAGTGTTATGAATTTTTGATCTTTTTTGGAAAATAAATGCGTTAAAGGAGGCAACTAAGTCATCAAATGAGATCAGGAATATCATTGGGCCATTTGTTTAAGGGGGCAGCTCAACAATCAAACTCCAATGTGGATAACAACTCATCAAGTCAAAAAAGCATGCCAAATCATCAATTTCACAATTCACCATCTCAACTTAGGTTTACAAGGTCTTAATTCTAGTGTATCATTTATCCAACACCTCATCATGTCATTTTGGTTCGATATAGATGGTACAAGTTTAATTGAAGAAAAGGGTCTTAAAATGATTATGCAAGATGTTGATGTTACACCATGAAACATGGTAGGCCATGCATTTTTTGATCACATTTTGTATTATGCTATCATAAATAGGCATATACAGGGCTGCAAAGTTGTTTTTTGGGTTAGGAATAAAAAAATTCAGTTTTTTTTGTGAAACTAGGCAAGTTCGTAGCGAGCTGCGGGCTTGAGGCTGAGTTTTCGCTATGAACTCGCTGTAGGTTTATTTAAGGCAAAAATTATGATTTTTTTTTAAAACAGAGGTCAATAAGAGCATGTGTTTACCTTATTAGTCACAAGTAAGAACCCCCAATATTCAAAAAGATAAAAGGTTATGAAAATTTGGATTTTTGAGTTTGCTACGAAATGGGTGCTACGAAGTTTCCTGTACATGATTGTTTTAGCAATAAATTTCAAGTTCAATTTATGAAAAAATGAAAAATAAATTTTGTAAATATGAAGGAGGTTTTTATTTAGCACAAACCAAACTATAAAAATCTCTCTTAGGTTTTGAAAAGCCACCAGGGTTTGGAAATTCTGCACTCATCGTTGAGGCCTAGTTTTCAGAATTTTCACTAGCCAGATTTCTGTAAAAATTTTAAAATTCGACTTGGAAGAGGTCCAGCTCAGCATCCACATAGAATGTTGACACATCAACGGTCCATTACACTCATAAAATTAGTTTCTTTCATTTTATAAGGGTTATTAAAGTAATTTTTTGAGCTATTTAATGAAAGAAGAGTCATTTTTGTATTCAAACTCTTCCAAACAGAAAATATCCCTAGGAAGTCTCCAAGTGATGTAATCCTATTTGAAATAGGTCTCTTAGGTAGGGATTCAAAGCTATCAAGGTGGAAAACCATTTTTATGAGACCTCACTCTATAAATGAGGGAGTTTTGGAGTTTGAAATGGTTGGAAGGTCATGAGAAGGCCATTATGTAATTTTTGTCTATCAAGCTAATACAGAGTTGCAGCAGTTGTCTTTCAAACTTGAGATTCCTTTGGAACTTATATGTTTGTGTATTCCTATTCTATATACTGTTATCAGCTTCATAGTATCATGATTAATTGGAATTCATAGTTTTATGCTCCAACTTCCTTCATGTACTATGTTTTTCCTGAAAAAAGTTATTTTATAAGATAAATTTCCTCAACTTCCATGAATTTCATTTGTTTGTAATTGAATTCCATTAGCTAACTCCATGTGCAATTGATCAGACGCTCAATATTTATCTAAAAAATGAAATTGATGAGAAATGCTCGAAAAAAAAAGACCGGATAGAGCTCTTCACTAGGATTCAAACGTAACTTGTTTCATAAAAATCCGAGTTTGTATGAGTAATTTATGGTTTGTTGTTCATTTTCTCAAACAAGTAAAAAATGTGCAGAACAGTTAGACTGATGACTTGGCAGTCTAGTCAGCACCTCAGGAATATTCAGGGAATATTCTCCAATTTTTAGCCAATGACACTATGACAAGCGTCACAGTCACATTCGTCAATGTTGCTTGGGAAATTGAATTTCCCCTCCTAATCCTAAGGTTGAAATTTCTTATATGGTAGATTCTTATTTTTAATGGTGAAATTTTGGGCCAATGGAGAAGGGACACGTGGCGCAGCCAGAGGCTACCACGTGCCCTCCCCCATTGCAAGGTTGGATGGTATAGTTATTTTATGCAAGGCCGAAACCAAAGGTCGGATGAGCAACATATATCATTATATACCAAGTCTGAATCAAATTTTATTGGGCGTAATATATTACATATATTATTCACACATATAATTTTCATCCAAAGTTAGACTCTATGGTCTGAACGAAATGTTCCATTCAAAAAAATGTATGACTCCAGAGGGGCAGAGGTTAGGGTCTACCTTGCGACCTCCCCCATACAAGCGCCAACACCAACCATTACACCACACACATGATCCTTGTTAAGATAAGGACTCCTATTTTACTTAAGGTTTGTCAACGCAGATTTTGGGGGTCTTAAGGGGACCATCCCCCTCCCATGTGATCGAAAGCGAAGACCAGGAGCTAGCAACTGTCCCGACAGAGTTTTTAAAATGAGTTTAAAACCGTATTATTACCACTAATCTGTGGTTAATCCACGTTAAAATGCAGTGATACGTTAAAAGCACTTAGCACTAAACCCACCACTAATCACACTTAACTCATGATTAAATTAACTTAAATACACAGTTATTCTAGTGGGAAACTTGGCAGAGCCACAAAATGCAGCGAAAGCTCCAATTTTAGTGGAGTTAACTGGCAGACTTCTACTTTTAGTGGAGAAATACTAATAAAATTTTCTTTTTCCATAATTGAGGCAATTTTTGACCAATTTTTCTCAGGAAGAGTCATTCTTGGTAGATTTTGATGTTTTGGAGCTATTGGAGCAGGTTGGAGAGGTAACAGGAGACTGTAAACATCACGTTTTCACAATTGAAGCTAATACAAAGGTCGATGCCATGGAAGCTAGACCAAGGAGATGTAGCCTAGGAGGGGTGAACTCCTTCATCAAAACCATGTGTATTTTACTCAGTTGTCTATGTTTTATATTTTTTATATGCTATTGTTCAAAATTTAGTTTCCATGCTTTTATATTCCTGAATTACACTTAATATCATCAAGTTTAATGAATTGTCAATCAAAAGCACATGTATAAACCCTTGTATAAGAAGAAAACCAAATCACTTTCATGTTAAATCTAAAACTAATATTAGCACAAAATTAACTAACAATCAATTTTAGATCAAGTTTGTATCAGAGCACAAGGTTGCAAAAGGTTATTTTCTTGCTTTTCTTGAGATTGTGCAAGAAGGGTTTTAATAGTTGCAATTTTGTGATGCTTACAAGGTTGAAGCTGCAGAGAGGAGAAGGGAAGCTATTGGTTGTTAGTCCTGAGATTAGGACAATAATAAAGAGAGTTGAGAGAGCATAATATTGACCCAAAGTTCCACTCAAAACTACACTTGAAGCACCTCAGGTTCTATCTCCAACAGTTGATATTGAAGAGGTACAAATTGCACAAGAAGCTGAGGTGATTGAAAATGTACAACCATCAGGAGTTGAGCTTGAATCATTAGCCATTATGTCAGGTGTTGGAGAGACTCATGGAAATTCAAAAGAGGAGGATTTAAAGAGATAATTCAAAGACATTCATATAATGGTTAAAATAATGTTTGATGCACTCACTGTAGAAAGAGCAGGGGAAAGTTCTAAGCCTCCACATGGAGAAGGATCTTCAGATGGTAAGAAGGATGAAGAGAAGAGTTAGAAAATCAATGAAGGAAATGAACCTCCATCTACACCATCCTCATCCTCATCATCTTCATCAACATCTTCATATTTCACTTCCACCACAAAAACCACCCACATTCATTCAAAAATCCCAAAAGGAAAAAATCCGTTACTCAATTTGGACATCAAGTTTGAACTTCCCATGTACAATGGTGAAGTAAATTCAGATAAGTTAGACAATAAGATATATCTATTGGAAGTATACCACAGAAATCAAAATCTACAAGAGGACGAAATAAATATCCAGTTGGCTTTGTTAAGCCTAGAAGGAGCAGCACTAGTTTGGTGGGAGGTAAAGACTTAAGAGGAAATGTGAATTCATGGTAAGATATCCATTTCTTGGGTTGAATTCATTTCTTCTATTAAAATACAATTTTATCCATTAGCCTATATGAAAAAATAAATTATGATTTGGCATAAATTTAGGCAAATCAAAGTCGAAATTGTTCAAGAGTAAGTCCAAATTGTTCAGGACTACACCCAGGAGTTTAGAAACAAGGCTTTGTTGTTAGGAGTAAACTTGAATTCCCAAGACACACTCTTGAAATACATTGGGGGTTTACATTACTACTTGAAACATACTATCCTTATGTTTAACCCAAACAGATTAGATGAAGTATGTGTGCAAGTCATGCATCTTCAAGCAAGGGGAAAGAACATTCAGGAAGAGGGTTGTAAAAAGAAGCCATTCAAGGGTAAGGGAAAAGAGAAGGGAGGAAAATCGAAGGGAAAGAAGAAAGAAAGAATCAAGAAAGAAGGGGAGAAAACTACATGCAAAAATTGTTCCAAAGAGGGGCATGATGAAGCCCATTTTTGGAAACTACATCTCGAACTAAGGCCTAAGAAACCAAATAACAAAGGGAAACAAAAATGACTACAGCCACACAACAATATCTTGGATCCGATTCGGGATATGAGACCAAGATTGTAGCTATGGTTAACAAAGGAAAGGAAGCCATAGAAAGTACTAGTTCCCCAAATAGTCACAACACCACTCCAAATGAAGACACAAGGATAGAATTGTTCCGTGTTAGAGTGATTTCCAATCATACAAATATTGATGCATTATTTGATAGTGGGTCACAAAAAAACTTGATTTCAGAAGACTTGGTCAAAAGTATTAACCTTGAAACCGTACCACATCATAAACCATACCCTTTGGGTTGGATATTTAAGAATGCCAATTTACAAGTTACAAGGAAATGCATATTTCGATTTGCTATTACTGCAAACTTTATTGATGAAGTCGAGTTAGATGTGGTTCCACTTGACATTTCTGGGATTATCTTGCGAATTCCATATTTGTATGACAGGAAAGAGTTGTTTTATCACCATGAGAACAAATATCATTTTCTTAAGTATGGGGTGGAGTATATTGTGAGATATCTTCGCAAAAAACTAAATATTTCTTTAGTTAATGCAGGGAAAATGAAGAGGCTAGTTAATGCAAGTAAAAAAAATTTGCTTCTCATGATCAAGAAAAGGGTGATGTTGAATATGAATATTTTGAAGGATGTGATGGCAAATTAAAATAGGATTTGTTTGATGTGGTAAGTCAACATGGTGAGATTTTTCAAGAACCAAGTGGGTTACCTCCCAAGAGGGGAATTCAGCATGAGATTCAGCTATAGCAGGATGTTCCACTTCCAAACATTGGTATGTATCACATGTCAATTATGGAGAGTTTGGAAATCAAGAAGAAAATCCAATAATTTCTAAACAAATGTATCATACGCCCATCTACTTCACCATGTTGTTCACCAATTGTTTTGGTACTAAAGAAGGACAGGACTTGGCGCATGTGCATAGATTTTCATGCACTAAATAAAATCATAGTAAAAGAATCGCTACCCACTTCCATGCATTGATGATTTTCTAGATCAATTAAAGTATGCAAGATATTTCACTAAGTTAGAGTTTTGAAGTGGTTATCATCAAGTTAGAATAGCTGAGGAGGAAATTTTGAAAACTACATTTAAAACTAGAGAAGGATTATTTGAGTGGCTAGTTATGCCATTCGGTCTAACACATGCTCCAGCTACTTTCATGAGAGTCATGAATTATTTACTAAGACCATTTATATATGAATTTTTCATTTTTTTCTTAGAGTAAATACCTATATTCAGAAAATTAAGAGATGAACATGTCATGCATGTGAATAGGGTACTCAATGTCTTGAAAAAAGAGCAGTTATTTTTAAAGATGTTGAAGTGTGAGTTTGGAAAGACTTCTTTAGTGTATTTGGGACACATTGTTGGAGGAGGTGAGTTGAAGATAGACCCTTCCAAAGTAGAGGTCATTCTGAATTGGCCCAAGCCTAATACAATTACAGAGGTAAGAATATTTCTTGGGGCAAAACTATATTGGAGGAAATTCATTGCTAATTTTTCTTCCATTACAGCTCGGTTACATGCACTGACAAGTGTCAAAAAAATCTTCCATTGGGGATATATGCAGCAAAAAGAATTTGATTATTTAAATCAAAAGATAAGTTCAACACCGATATTGGCTCTTCCAGATCTTAGACAACCATTTTAGATCCAAACAAATGCAAGTGATTACACCATGGGAGCAGTTCTCATGCAGCATGTGAAGCCTATTTCGTTTCATTCTGAAATTTTTAATGGAGCTGTGACTAATTATACCGCCTATGATAAATATTTATATGAATTTGTCCAAAGTGTAAAGAAATGGAAGCACTATTTGATGGGGAAGGAGACCATTATCCATACCAACCATCAGCCATAGAAGTGCTTATAATCACAGTCAAAGTTGCAACAATCAAGACATTTGAGATGGATGGGATTTCTACAAAAATTTCATTTAGTTTTTAGGTACAAAAAGGGAATCTACAATAAGGTATCTAATATGCTCTCTGGGCCTATTTCAAATTCATCTATTATACTCAAGCACAATTAAGTTATGCATGAAAGTTACATTGAAAAATATGCATATGATAGTCATTTTCAAGATGTGTATGAAAGCTTGAGTCAAGGAGACCAAAATGAAGAGTTAGATTGTCATGTGCATATATTTTTTTTGTATCACTTGGGTAAGTTATGTATACCACAGGGAGAAAGAAACAGTATCATAAGGGAGGCACACACTTCATTCATTGTTGGACATTTCGGTGTAGGCAAGACAGTAGGGAATCTCCAAAGGTATTTTTATTGGTCACACATGATTGATAATGTATCTCTTTTTATTAGAGGATGTTATTTATGTGAAATAAGTAAGCCTAGTAATAGGAAACTTGGATTGTACACTCCACTTCTGGTTCCTTCACATCCTTGGGAGAGTATCTTAATGGATTTTGTAGGTGGTCTTCCAATGTCAAGGAAAGGTCATGATTACTTGTATGCTGTGGTATATAGGTTCAGAAAAATGTGTCTTTTGATGCCATGTAAGAAAAAAATTATAGAAGAACAAATTGTTCATCTTTTCTTTCAAAACGTATGGGTTCATTTTGGTTGTCCTACTTCTATTGTAAGTGATTGAGATTCCTGGTTTGTTGGGAATTTTTGCTCAAAATTATGGGACATGATGGACACAAAGTTGAAGAAGAGTATAACAATTCATTCGAAAACATATGGTTAGACCAAGGTGGTAAAAAAGACAGTCATTCATCTTCTTAGAGGCTATTGCAGCAAACATCCAAAGTTGTGGTACGAACATTTGCATTACATTCAACATGCATACAACAGGGCAAAGCATTCTTCCACAAACACATCGTCATTTGAGGAATCTCTTGGGTACTTTCCAAGATCACCTTTAGACTTCATGTTTGAGAAATATGTCGCTATATATGGTCATAGTGATATAGATAAGGCAAGGAAGTTCATTGAGAAAATTCAGTTGGTACATCTCATAGTGCAAGAACAACTTGAAAAGAGTCAAAGAAGCTACAAGGCAAGGCATGATAAACACCATGTTGATCACAAATTCTAGGTTGGAGATGAATTTTGGTTATATATCAGCAAAGAAAGATTGCAAAGGGAGGGTAAAAAGCTCAAGCCAATCCTCTATGGTCCATTTGAAATTGTGGAAAAGATTGGTACTAATGCATTTAAGCTAGATTTGCCTCTTTATATGAAAATATATCCTGTCGTTAATGTTGAGAATTTGAGATTGTTTGAGCCTTCTTTGATTGATGATCAAAGAGATCATGTTCAACTGCCATAAATAGATGATTTATCACTAGAATATCTTGATGAACTTCAGAAGATATCATACTTGACAGAAGAATCAGAACTTCAAGGAGAGGGAATGTCAAATACCTTATAGTGGAACTTAAGGGAAAAAATCCTTTAAAGGCCAAATGGATTGAGAGTGAAATGGTGTGGGATTTGTACCCTCACCTACTAAACAATTGATAGTATATTTTGGGGTCCAAAAGGCTTCTAGTGGGGATGAATGATCAGAGGCTTAGTATTTAGCTCAAAAATTAAAGTGCTAAAAAATTCTCCAAACTAGAGCGACCGGATAGACCTTGTCATCAGCATTCCAACACAATTCGTTTCATCAAAATCTGAGTTCGTATGGGTAAGTTATGGTCTGTTGTTTGTTTTCTCAAATAGGTAAAATATGTGCAGAATAGTGACAGACTGATGACTTGGCAGTCAAGTCAGCACCTCAGGAATATTCAAGGAATATTCTCTTGTTTTCAGCCAATAACATTGTGATGAAATTTCTTCTATGGTGGATTATTATTTTTAATGGTGAAATTTTGGGCCAATGGAGAAGGGACACATGGCATAGTCAGAGGCTGCCACATGCCCTCCCCCCAGGTCAAGGTTGGATGGAATATTTATTTTATGCAAGGTTGAAATCAAAGGTCAGATGAGCAACATATATCATTATATACCAAGTCTGAATCAAAGGTTATTGTGTGCAATATATTACATATATTATTCGAACAAATAATTTTTATCCAAAGTTCAACTATATAGTTCAAACCGAATTTTTCGTTCAAGAAAATGTATGACTACAGATGGGTGGAGGTCGGGGTTGACCCCACAACCTCCCCCATACAAGCGGCAACACCAACCATTACACTAGACACATGATCCTTGTTAACATAAGTACTCCACTTTTACTTAACGTTTTTCAACGCAGAGTTTAGGGGTCCAGAGGGGGCCATCCCCCTCCCATGTGATCAGCAGTGAAGACCAGAAGCTAACAACTACTTCTATAGAGTTTTTAAAACGATTTCAAAACTGTATTGTTACCACTAATCTGTGGTTAAGCCACATTAACCACAGTGTTAGCGTTAAAAGTGCTTAGCGCTAAACCCACCACTAATTTCACTTAACTCGTGATTAAATTAACTTAAATGCATAGTTCGTCTAGTGGGAAACTTGGTGGAGCTGGAAAATGTGGCAAAAGCTCCACTTTTAGTGGAGTTAACCGGTAGACTTCTTGTTTTAGTGGAGAAATACTAGGAAAAATTGGTTTTTCCATAATTGAGCCCATTTTCGAGCAATTTTGGCTCAGGAAGAGTCATTCTTGGTAGATTTTGATGTTTTGGAGCCATTGGAGTAGGTTGTAGAGGAAACAGGAGATTGTAAACAAAAAATTTTCATAATTGAAGCTAATACAAAGGCCCATGCCATGGAAGCTGGACCAAGGAGATGTAGCCCAGGAGGGGTGAACTCCTTCATCAAATGTAATGTTCCCAAATCAAGAAAATGCTACAACAATGAGAATATCTCAGGATATTCTAGAGTTGGAGCTCCAACAATAAGAAAACACAATAATGGTGTAGCAACGACACTAAACTCATATAAATGTGAGAGAAATCCATAGCCTTCTCATTAATAATAGTAGCAACAAATGAATACAAGATCTTGAGGAAAAACGTCACTCAAGATAGGCAATGCTCAGCCTCAAGAAACAAGTACAAAACACATGACAAACCACTACTACACAATGTATACCAAGCTATGACAGCACAGTTTTATAGAGCAAATGCATGCTACATATGTCAATTACATGGATAAATCAATATATGGTCCAATACAACATTAGGAGTGAAGATATCAAGTCCCAAAGACTACCTCATGTCAATCCTGGAAGGATTGGCAATAAAATAAAAAACTGCAAAATGCCGGAGTTGCTGGGTAGCAGCAACAACTTAGAAATCGAATTGGATGGAGATGGCTCTAAATGATACCCAAACTAAAAGTGCCTCCTCCAATGGATCTTTAGGATGAAAGGATGATCCCTTCACCAAAGATCTCACCCTCCAACAATCTACAAGAACCCCACTGCAAATGCTCCTCTCAAAATAATGCAGTCACTAGATGGAACTACACTGTAGGGCTAGGAAATGATTTGGCCTTGATGCAAAAGTCTGCAATATGCTCCGGAATGCCTCCAATCTGATATCTCAAAGGAAAGAGGGACTCCTCCTCTGAAAATAGCTGATGAAGGTGGTGTAGTGAACCCTCACTACAACACCCAACAACACAACATTAATCTGCTACAGAAATAACGCTGTCTTGATGGAGGATGCTTGGCCTCAAGCCTGGATGTAAGGAAAATGAATAAAAATCCCTCAAGTGACCTCTCAAGAAGGAGAAGTAATCTTAAACAGGAATTCCCCTGGCAATTCTTGCTAAACAACAAATAATGCTCAATTGTCTGAATAGACAATGAGATGAATAATACAAGCATGAGAAGCAATAGTTGCCTTGCCCTCCTTTTAAACAAGTGAAATCCCTTCTCCATGGGTCCCACTCCTCTTATGGTTTTCTCCACCAAATAACCCTTTCCTCATTCTTACTGCGTTGCTTGTCTAAGTGTGCTCCACCTCTTGGCCCAATGCTATTGACTTGGTCAAACTTGACCTTGTCCACTTGCAAATAACCCTGTTCACACATGAGGGTGTGAAAACTAGCTCCAATGATGATCCCCATTCATACTATGAGGGTTTGTATTGAGATTATTACTATGCATGGGCCTTCTTACCCATTTATTCTCCTCCTAGGTGAAATTAGCAAAAAATAATGTTCCAAATTATTGTCAGAAAATTTTGGAACATTACATCAAAACAATGTGTATTTGACTCAATTGTCTGTGTTTGATGTGTTTTATATGCTATTGTTCAACATTTAGTTTCCAAGATTTTATGTTCATGAATTACACTTAATCTCATCAAGTTTAATGAATTGTCAATCATAAACACATCTATAAACCCTTGTATAAGAAGCAAACCAAATCAATTTCATGTTAAATCTAAAACTGATATTAGCACAACATTAACTAACAATCAATTTTATATCACCAATGGTAGCCCTCACTCATCTTCCACCTGCAAAAATCATCTAAAAATCATATAAGAGTTATCCATCTTCATTATAAGCTTGTTTATTAAATATATTACCTTTTTCTTGAGAGAGCCCTCTTTGGTTGGAAGGGATGACTTCCAACCCCAAGTGGTTTGAAATAGTTACATAAAATTGACTGTTGAAAACCCCAATTAGTCCCAGTTTGGTGATAACATATACTACAAATGGAACAATATTTTAACATCCATAATGTGCAAAACACACAAAAGAAACACATTGCATCTTTATATTTAGAACCCAATCAATTTGTATGGTGTCAATGGCCTTGTTCTCATAAAACACTTGTCACTTGGTAAATTTTTATGGAGGAAATGATAGAAAATTATGAGTAGACAAATAGAAACACCTTATTTAGCCAATTGATAAATCTAAAACAAAAGGGTTCAATGGCAGAGCACATTGAGGACTTCCAAAAATTGAATATAAGGTTAAATGATATTCCATATGAGAATAGGATTGATTTCTTTATAGGGACTTTATTTTATAACATCCAACATGAGGTTATCATTTGGGAACTTGATTCAATGGAGAAGGAATTCAGGTTGGCGAGAAAAATTGAAAGAAAAATTATGGCAACAAGGAATCCTACCACTCACAACTATAAAGATGGAAGTGTTTTTTCTCCTAGCCTTCCACAACCAACAAGGTTGACACCACAAAAATTGGACGAAAAAAATAGCAAAAGGGCTTTGTTACCATTGTGATAGAAAATATAAAAAGGTCATTAGTATGCCGAGAATAATTTATTTTACATAGATTGTGAAGAGGAGGAAGAAAGGGAACTAGAAACTTCAAAATAGGAGGATATACACCATGAAGTAACCCTAGAGAAATAAGAAATTAATCTGACCATATATTATAATGCATTGGTAGGAATTACCACTCCTAAAACTCTCAATATAGAAGGACATATCAATAAGAAAAAGGTAATAATGTTTACTGATTCAGGTAGTACCCATAATTTTATTCATTGTATGATAGCCAAGGAATTGAATTGCTTCGTATATCCATCACCATAGTGTCAAGTGATGATTGCAAATGAGGAACTATAAATTTCTTTAGAAAGTGACATAATATCTACCTAACCATGGGGGAATATGTATTTAATGGTCCAATTCTTTCCATTCCAATCGGTGGTGTTGATGTTGTACTAGAAGTCCAATGGTTACAATATTTGGGTACAATAGCCTTTAATTTTCAAGAACTTTTCTTGAATTTTTTGTGTGAAGGAAATGAAGTTGAATTAAGGGGTATCACAGGGAGCATGAATGACAATCATCTCTAATGGCATGAAAAATCTTCTAAATAAATAACAACGGGGTTTAGTTGCATAATTATGCTCAGTAGAGGTTCAAAAATCGAAATCATTTATTTCTCCAGATCTCCAAAAAGACTTGGACAATAATTATAAGGTATTGGAGACTCCCAAAGGCCTCCCACCTATTCATGATCACGGTCATGCTATTAATTTTATTCTAGGAAACGTTCCTCCAAACATTAGGCCTTACAGATATCCCTATGCCCAAAAAAGTGAAATTGAATGTATGATTGCAGAAATGTTAGAGGCTAGTATAATTCAACCAAGTCAAAGTTATTTCTCTGCTCTAGTAGTATTGGTGCACCAAAAGGAAGAGTCATGGATCACATTTCTGTATTATAGGGAGCTCAACAAGCTCATTATTAAAGATAAATGTCCCATTCCTGTCATTGATCGATTATTGGATTAATTACATGGAGAAATTTACTTCACCAAGTTGGATCTTCGTTCAGGATATCATCAAATTAGAATGAAGACTAAAGAAATTCCAAAAACAACATTTAGAACTCACAAGGGTCATTATGAATTTTTGGTCATGCCTTTTGGCCTTACCAATGCACCTTATCCATTTCAAGGTTTGATGAATTCCATTTTCAAACCCTTCCTTAGAAAATTTGTTTATTATTTTTTGATGATATACTAATCTACAAAAAGACTTGGAAGGATCATGTTCAACATGTTTATAGGGTCCTAAAACTATTGGAGGAGAAACAAATGTATGGAAAAACCTCCAAATGTTTCTTTAGAGTACAAGAGGTGGAATATCTGGGCCATATTGTATGTAATATTCCCAAATGGGAAAAGTAGGAATATAGTGCATAAAACTAGAAATAGCAGTGACAAATCAACACATGTAATGTAAGAAGATCAGATAACCATCATATTAAGATTATAGCAGAAAAATGTATACAAGTTCTTGAGGAATAGTCACTCAAGTTGGCAAAATAAGCCTCAAGAGGACATCTACATGAAATATGAAGACCACTGCTACACAACAAATACCCGAGGCTATGAAAACATATTTTTATTAGATATAACGACTACTGAATAATTTCAATACATATATCTAAATTTATATGGCTCAAATAATGCTATGAACATAGATCTAAGCTCCCAAGCACATTTCCAAGATAACCCGGAAAGGGTTTCCTGAAATATACAAAAATGCAAAAATACAAATATGGCCCTAGGGATGAATAATCTCTGCAACTGGATAGATGATAGGAGGTTTCTGATCTTATTTGGAAATGTATGGAAAAATCTTCCTATAGGTTCTCCAAATGAGAGGTTGATCCCCTCACTGAAAATCTATCTTCCCCAACTAGGGCTCCAAACCCTCTACTGCAATTTCACACTGAAATAACGCACTTCCTTCAAAAAAATATGTTGTAACTGATAGCAGTGCCTTAGCCTACTTCTAGATGATGAAATGAGGCTCAAGAATCTCCCTTACAAGCCTCCCAGATGATGGGATGCTCCCTCCACTAGAAAACAAGTTCCGAAGTTGGGTTTCTCAACCCTCCACTATTGCACCCTGCAACACAACACAATTATGAACAAATACTGCACTGTAGAAGAAATTTTTAGCTTGGCCTGATGCTAGATATTGGACCACGTAGTGAAATACTCTTCCAAGATGCCTCTCAAGGAAAGAGGTGGGATTCCCAACTGGGAACACACTGTGCTAAGCAGCACTGCAATCTTAGCTAAACAGCTGAAGAGAGCACAATTCTAAACAGACCATATACGAAATAATAATCCAAAAACATCCCCCATATGGTTTTCATCCTCTTCCTTATATAAGTGATGAGATTCCTCACCCTTGGTCCCACTCAATTAGGTCACTAATTTCATGCATTCTATCTCCCTCCAAAACTGTGTTGTCCCACCATGAATGCCACTCCTCCATAACAACGTTGTTGATGTGGTCAAATTTGACTCAGCCTTCATGCTCCAGCCCATTTTCACACCTAAGGGTCTTCAATCCAGATTTTAGATGACCTCCATTCACACTAGGAGTGTCTTTTATTCCTACTAAGGAGATTTATGGGTCTCCATACCCTTTTATTCCTCTATTTAAGAGAAAAATAAAAATTTAATATTCCAATTAGCTGTGTGCTAATCTGGGAATATTATAGTCCTCCCCTCCCAAATGTTGCTTGTCCTCAAGAAACTGCAAGGATAGAACTGAAGAGCCTCTCCTATTCCTCCTGTAGCATCCTCATATAATAAGTTCCTCCAATGAAAAAGATGCCCACTCATCAATTTGTCCTCAAGCTGCTCCTCCCAAGTATGCAAGTTAGCTTTTGGTGACAATCCCAAATAGCTATCATCATGAAAAAGTGAAATACCCATGGAGGCAACAATATGTTGTCTAGAGGCATTATTGAGGCATGGAATGTGAAATATATAGGGAATCGTCATTCCCATGTGAAGCTCCCATCCCCAAGCTATCATCCACACAAAATGAGTCACCCTCCAAAATGGTAACTCATGGAGAAACTCCTCCACCTTAGGCTCCTGCAAAGTAGGTGGGCTGCATAGATGAACATGATGGATCAAATTTTCCATCCCACACTTTATCTCTCTCCACTCATTATAAGTGTAGATCGACTGCTGAATTTGGGCTGCAATAATGTTGCCTTCATGAAGCAAAAAGGCAATTGGATCCTCAAAGACCCACTCTTTGGTTCTTTCCCAAACCATCCCATATAAAGTGAATATGACATTATCATCACATGGAATCCAAATGAGAGAGGTACTGAAGGTTTTATATAGTTCTAGAGGGTACCAATAGTCTCCAAAGTAGTCACAACACAGTTTTACTAACTGCAGTTTCAGAACATGATGTGGCAAGTTGTCTCCCAACAAATTGCTAGTTGTGCATGTCATCTCATATACTAGTAAATAACAAATGGAACTATATATCAACTGAACATAGAAATAATAGTACAATACTTTCCTGAAGCCATGCAAGAGATGGCTATCCCCATCACTAACGTTGGTCCCAAAATGACCATGAAGCCCAAATAGAGGCTTGCCCTCTTGTGGAGAAATTCACTGTATAGAAATAGTAAGAGAATGAAAATACTATGTTAGATAATCAATAAGTGAAAAAACACAAAACTTACCATGTACTGAGAGTAAGATGATAATAATATCCATGAATGAGCCCTCCATAGTCATATGACATATTTCCATGAAAATGAATGAACCATGTGCTGCATGCAAAACCTCCTTCTTATGCCTAGAGATCCATGTCAAGAATATCATATCATGGTAATAGATGTCTCTATCCACTACTCCATCACTCTCATATCCTAATTTTCCATCAAATGCATCATATGTGAATTGATCCAGGGAACACTCCATCAACAATCCCAAGCTCCCAAGTGACAACATTGTTGGCCTTTGTAATAAGGCTCCTATCATCTCATAGCTCCATTATTTGACATGCCAAATGTAAAAATCATCTACCATAATGCTGCTATATATGGGAGATTCCTTCCAAAGTGAAAGTACCTCCTGATCCTCCAAGCTAAGGAGTATCCCCTTTGCACAATGATAGTGCCACCACCTACTCCTGCAACATCATGCAAAGTATGGGAGAAAATCATCCCATACTCTCCCAAGAGATTCCAAAGCAACAACAACTCTTGTTGCCTCCCCACACCATCATCGTACAAGTCATGGAGTAACATCATGATGATTGACTTGTAGAATTCCCCATACAACCAAATCTTCTGCTGCCGTAAAATATGGGTGCCATGCAATGCCTCAAACCATAGCATACCTTTTGAAAAATGATATTTTACATGATGGCCAAACTCTTTCAAGAGTAGCCAATGCAACCTTGCCTCCAGCTGCCCTGTGTCATAGATCTGCAAGTGGCTATCCATCCAGCCAATGGTAAGTGTCTAACATCATGCTCAAAATAGGTATCCCTCCAATGGAGAATACCATCCTCCCAAATCATATTTATATCTTTGGATTTCATGGGATGTTGAAATTAAATCTCCTGGAGATCTCCAAATGAAGACCACTCATCAATGACCATGTTGAATCCATAAGGATCCAATTATGCTGGAGGAAAAATCTTCTCATTGAGTTGTGAAATTCTCATCAGGATAGATCCGTCACAACAATGAAAGATAAGATGTCTCTCATCAATCATCTGCCTATCCACTACTACACAAGTGTGTTGGTCATCAAAATGTCTCAATATTAGTTGGGCCCCCAACTCATCACTACTGCTCATTGACAGCACTGCTGATCTCCATGCTGGTGCATCTACTGTCTCAAGATCATGCTCAATGCTGAACACATGGTTCTGCATTGAAATGTTTAGGATAATACTCATCCTATCCTCCAAAAATATACACTCCAACCCCAAGAGTTGTGTGCAACTCAACAATGAATAACCAGGATGACTCTATATCTCCTCCTTGAACAAATCAAGGGTCATTAGTGCAGTGATAGTCTGCTGCTCCAAATTAGCAATGTGTTTTGACCCTAGGTCATGCATTTTCCCTGATAGCATGTTTCCATAATCCTCCATATGATGTATTGAAATAATAGGAAATGGAAATATGTGCATACCTTGGTAAAGCTTGGGAACATCTTTTAATTCTACAAGGGTTCCTTCCTTCGATGTGATGACTTCCCCAACTACTGATGATGATGGATGCTCCTCTATGGTTGCATCAGTGTTGTTAAAAGTCTCCTCCTCCTCCTGCATCTCTAGAATAGGGCATGGTACTCTAAATGTCAAGAGATCAAGACCACTTTGCAAAGGTGCAAGTGTTCTTTCTCCTGATGCAAGTGCTCTTGCAACAAGTGGTGGTGGAAGTTTCGTCTCCTCTGATTTCTTCTTGTCAAAATTCGTGATCAACCTTTGAGTAAAATCTGCATATGCAGTCACTCTTGAATGACTCAAATGTCTAAACCACCAAATGTTTGCTTCGCCCTCAAGGTGCAGTGCTGCAATCTCAACAACTTCTCTCTCTACTACTGTATGTAGCAGGAAATATGCATCCAACTTCATTCCCCAAGCTCTTGATGTACATGTGGATGACCCATAGAATGTAGGCAATATAAATCTATTACTGCAAGGTCTTCTTTCTTCTTTGAGCTAAATGAACTGTGGGAGAGTTAGATTCTCCTTGAAAGCTCTAGGTTGAGACTTATATTCTGAAAGATACTCACCTAGAATCTCATGATCTAAGTGCCCTCCATCTCCATGCCTCTTGTCTTTTCATTCAAAAGCAAAGGTCATAGCATGTTTCTTTGGAGATCTATGCAATACTAGTTCTTCTTTTGCTGATAGGAAGTACATGGAACTTCCTAATCTTGAAACCCTAGTGTGGTTTTATTGATTTTCTCCAATATTCTTTGCTTGACCTCCTTGGTGAGGTCCCTCTTAGATCTGAAAAGAGATGAGATAAAACTCATTATTTCCACCATTATGATCTCTTTCTCCTTCTTCTTATTCTCTTGATAGCATAATGGCTAAGTTCCACAGGCTGAGCCAAGATTATGCTCTGATAAGTAGGAATATATTGCATAAAACTAGAAATAGTAGTGACAAATCAACACATGTAACATAAGAATATCAGATAGCCATCATATTAATATTGTAGCAGCAAAATGGATACAATTTCTTGAGGAAATAGTCACTCAAGTTGGAAAAATAAGCCTCAAGAGGACATGTACATGAAATATGAAGACCACTACTACACAAAAAATACCCAAGGCTATGACAGCACAGTTTGATTAGATATAATTTATTTTTAATAATGTCAATACATAGATATGAAGTTATATGGCTCAAACAATGCCAGAAACAAAGATCTAATCTCCCAAGCACATTTCCAAGATAACCCGGATAGGGTTTCCTGAAATATTTAAAAATGTAGAGATACAAATATGGCCCTAGGGCTAAATAATATCTGCAACTAGATAGATGATAGGAGGTTGGTTATCTAATCTAGAAATGTATGGAAAAATCCTCCTATATATTCTCCAAATAATAAGTTTATCCCCTCACTAAAAATATATCTTCCCCAACTAGGGCTCTGAACCCTCTACTGCAACAGCACACTGAAATAACGTAGTTCCTTCAGAAAACAACGTTGTAACTGATATAAGTGCCTTAGTGTGATGTTGGATGATGAAATGAGGCTTAATAATCTCCCTCACAGGCCTCCCAGATGAAGCGATGCACCCTACACTAGAAAACAAGCTCAGAATTTGGGTTTCTCAACCCTCCATTGCTGCACCCTGCAACACAACACAATTTTGAACAGATACTACACTGTAGAAGAAAGAGGTATCTTGGCCTGATGCTCGATAATGGATCATTTAGTGCAATACTCTTCCAAGAGGCCTCTCAAGGAAAGATGTGGGATTCCTGACCGGGAACACCTTGTTCTAAGCAGCACTGCAATCTTAGCTAAATAGCTGAAGAGAGCACAAGTCTAAACAAAACATATCTGAAATAATAATCCAAAAAAATCCCCCATATGGCTGCCATCCTCTTCCTTATATAAGTGATGAGCTTCCTCACCCTTGGCCGCACTGAATTAGGTCACTACTTCCATGCATTCAATCTCCCTCCAAAACTGCATTGTCCCACCATGAATGCCACTCCTCCATAACAACGTTGTTGATTTGGTCAAAGTTGACCTAGTCTTCATGCTCCAACCCCTTTTCACACCTAAGGGTCTTCAATCCAGCTTTTAGATGACCTCCATTTACACTAGGAGTTTCTTTTATTCCTACTAAGGAGATTTATGGGCCTCGATACCATTTTATTCCTCTATCTAAGAGTAAAATAAAAATTTAATATTCCAATTAGCTGTGTTCTAATTTGGGAATATTACATTGTATCTCATGATGGTGTTAAGGTAGATCTTAACAAAATTAAAGCCATTAAGGAATGGAAAATCCCCACAACCATAAAGCACCTGCGAGGATTTCTAAGGTTGACAATGTATTCTCACAAGTTTGTTAAGAATTATGGGAGAATAACATCACCTTTAACAACATTACTGAAGAAATATTCTTTGTCTTGGACTCGAAAATCAACTAAGGCCTTTGAACATGTTAAAGAGGCAATCTGTGAAGCACCAATCTTAGCTATGCCAGACTTCACAAAAACCTTTATTGTGGAATGTGATGCCTCGGGAAATAGAATTGGTGTTGTTTTAATGCAATAAGGAAGACATTTATTTTTAAAGTTTCCCAATCAAAGGAAAGTATTTACAAAAACCTGTTTATGAGAACTTGGAAATGGTGGAAATACTACATGCACTAAAGAAATGGATACCTTATCTAATGGAAATACAATTCAAGGTAAAAATAGATCATGATAGTCTTAATTTCCTTTTGGAAAAATTAGTTTCTTCACAAGAGGACCAAAAATGGGTCACAAAGATGTTGGGTTAAGAATTTGAAATCATCTAAAAAAATGGAAGAAAAATGTTGTTGTAGATGCAATCTCAAGAAAGGATGAGGGCATGGAAGCATTACTTTGTGCCATTTATATTATCCAACCAGATAGAATAACTGAAGCAAGGTATAAATGGAAGAACAATGAAGAAGTTTGGAAACTTATTCAAAAGGTGCACCAAGATCCTAGTGTTGGGAAAAATATTGAGGGGGGGGGGTGAATATGTATTTACAATAATCACAATATTTTACCTTTTCTTACTAATTTCTATACGCGACTTTGATTAGCCCAACTAGTGTATATACATGGCTACACTAATAAAAACTTGTGTATACTGAGATAAATTTACTGTTTAGATAAACTTTTAGAAACATTATTTAACCCATATTATCTGTTATTGTTGGCTCGAGGGGTCCTGACCCAGGGTCAAAGGTTAAGGTTTGCCAACAAACCCCTATACTACTGGCACTTTCGACAGTGACCTATTTGCGTTGGCCAAAGTCTCACCTTAAGTAGTGTTTTACATATTCCCTTCTCCATTTAAATTTTTGCCTCCAGCTCCTTTAAAATCCGTTTCCAATGTCTTTGTGGTCAAAACCCCCCCATATCACACTCATCGCCATCCTCTCCGCTCCAAAAATATATTGTTTAAATGTTTAAAACCCGCATTTTAAATATTTCGGGCCGAAGCCCCAAGTCCTAAGCCCCGCCCCTAATTGCTGTCATACGACCGGAGGCCGAAGACCGTGAGCCAAGAAGAAAAGGGGCCTACCATTTTAATAATCGGGCGCAATGGTGGCCATCCGATCAAAGCCCAAATCAACGGAGCGGACACCTTTTATATGGCGGCCCCCACATATGTACCCCCCGCATGCAAGAACCAGCAGT
Source organism: Pinus albicaulis (assembly GCA_034641835.2). Classification (NCBI taxonomy): domain Eukaryota; kingdom Viridiplantae; phylum Streptophyta; class Pinopsida; order Pinales; family Pinaceae; genus Pinus; species Pinus albicaulis. Next base: position 36,765 of record JAXQQM020074502.1, read on the forward strand.
ATATCCCCCGCACCACTCTCGTCCGCAAGGCGGTATTTCCCGCGGAGGCAGCGATCCCAAACAGGTGGTCCTGCGTGTCCTCAGTACGAGCGGGAAACTGCTTTTCTCCCGCGTGTTAAAGTCCGCAACATCGCCGGGCGGCGAGATTCACGAGAATCGTTGGATCTCCAGATTTCAATCCAACAGCGGAGACATATCAGAACCATTCGCCCGTTATCTTGTGTTTGCCGTGACCTATGGCCCGCCACCGTGTCATTTTCGCCCACTCCCGCTCGTTGATTCTGCCGCGTCGTCCTCCTGATTGTTCCCCCGTACGCCCATGTGTCGTGCCCCCATGTTTCCATGGTGTCACCCCATCATATATATATATATATATATATGTGCGTGTGTTTTCGACTATATTTCCTCATTTTATTTTTTCCTCCCCTGCGACCTAACTGTTTCACGCACTGTGCCTGTTAACTCCATACCTCCATCGCTCTTCTTCTGCCACCCTGTATATTTCCGTTTCCTGTTCATATCCACGACGTCGTCTTCATCACCACCCCCATCATCCCCGCCTTCATCTTTGTCGGTTTTTCTAATATTTAGTGGGTTTTGCAGGTTTCAAGATAACAGAAAGATATTTTAATCCGCTACCGCTATTACAAAGGTTCAGGGCCCATGAAAGATGATTTCCTGGGGTGAAATTTAATGAAGAAGCCGAGGGTAGGTGAAAGAGATGACCGCCATTAAAGAAGACCCAGATATTTAATTCTCAGAACCCTCCAGAAAAATTCACCCTGCATTTAAGGTCCAAGATTTAAATCTAAAGCCAGGAGCCAAAAGTACAGTACAAGAATGCAAATTATCTCCAGTCTCTTATGGCAGCAGATTTTCTCGGCTACAGGCATCACATTCTGTATATTTTATTATTTGTGTCATGTATATAAGGAGATTTTTATCTCCCAGCATTTATTTCTGTATACAGATGGTTAGGTATATTCATTTATAGTCAGTCATTCATAAGAGAAGGCGCGAATGTTTTCCGCCATGTTGGTTCAAATTGAGTCATTAATTGTACCTCTTCTCCCTCCTCCTCTAGAAGTTTCTGTCTTCTCTATAAATACTTAGAAATAGGACATTTGAAGGGTTCCAGATTTTTGTCAGCAGACTGTGCAGCGAGAAGGCTTCTGTATACATTTTGTAGCATTTCTGTGTGAAGTTTCAGAGCCCGTAGGGTCTCAGTGAGGAGGGGTTATAACTGTATTGAGGATTCTGATCTATGGTATCTCACAGTATGTAATTTCTCTTATGTGTTAATACATTATCCCATTTCATGCTATTTGTCTTCTTGTATCATGTTCTAGAATGCGAGTGGCTCACTAGTTTGCAGTAAGGATTCATCTTAAGTGGTGCCCTTTCTGGAATTAGTCAAGCACTTTAAATAGGCCTAGAAGTGATATGTTGTTCCATGTTCACTCTTTTCATAATTTCTGCTATATTAGTGGCTTAAGGATTCGTAAATTGGTGCGCCCTTCCCCCAGTAATATCTTCTTATGTTTCCTCACTGCTTGCACATCCTAATACTTGATTTCTGTGATATATTATTGAATCGGCCCTCTCTACAGTAGGCGGTCTCTTAACTGTCTGATACTTTAATGCTGAAGTTTTACACGATGCCTTTACATTACTCCTATCCTGGCATCAGCCTTTGAGAGAGAATTTGGACCAATTCAATCTAATACAATTTCCTTGTTTAGAACAAGAGATAGTAGGAGAGTCCCTTGGACTGACAACCCAAACTATAAAGGACTCCTTGCTATATCAAGATGTCCTAGGCACTGGTCTATGGCAACTCTAGGCTGTCCCTAGGAGGGTGAAAAAATCATCCACAACATCTTTATGGCGCCGTTGCCGGGGAACGAATTCAAGAATATCTGTTTCCCTGGGTTCGACATCCTATATTCACTCTCTAATCAGGTGAGCACAGAGAGGTGAAGAGTTGTAGATTTCTCACCTTGGCGACTCCACTGGTCTTTATTTGATAAATTTTATTGGAAGTCCTGGCTTCCCGGAAGCCCTATTTGAGGTCGGATACCTCCCAGCCGAAAACACCTGTGTCTGACCCGGAAAAGATCATTATAAAAGAGCTTGGAAAGAGAAGAAGTCAGCTCGTGTTGAAAATCCTGAATATTCTGTTGAAGATTATCCTTCCTCTTCTCAAGAAATCTCAGTATAAAATCCCGACTCCACTGTTGTTTACTTGATAAGTCTATTTGCAGTCCCGAATCTGCTGGGGAAGAAACAATAGCTTTGATTTGGAAAATCACTGTGGTGGACAGTAAGGATCTTAAACCATCCACCTGGCGACTCCACAGTTCCTGAATAATTAAAAAACCCCACTGGTGGAAGACTCTGAGTAGCTTGCAAAATGCATCCAAATTTTATAGCAGAGTGCAGAGATGAAATGTCACGTGGCTTAGCAAAAAAGGAAGTGGAGGACCTTCCACGGATCACTCTTCTCATCCCAAGTTGCACGCCCGTGCTTAAGAAAATCCTTCTAAGAGTGATGATTGAAAGATATGAAGCTGAGATCAAACTCTTGCAATCACAAGGACAAACCCAAGACGTGGATAATGAGCAAGACATGTATGATTCTTCAAAACCTATGGAAGATGAGGAAGAAAGTGATCAGAAACCGCCTGATTTCTTACCTACATCTTGTATTATGCTGATCAGAGAGTATCACGATCTAATAGCAATGGAAAATAGGGAGCGCTGCCTCGAGGAAATGAGAGACCACATAGAAGAGGAAAAATATGATGTGGAAGAGGAGGTTCAAGAAGACATACTGCCTCCAAATCAGCTAGTACAAGAAACTGAGAGCTGCTGCTCTTCTGCACCAAAAAATACAAAACAATCGTCTCTTTGGATAGAAGAAGGGGTCGACCGAATATCAAATCAGCAGCCTGCCTCAGAAATTTTCTATGGAACACCTACTCTTGCCCATTCGTCATTTGAGTTTGATAATTTGGAGCCAGGAAATTCCTCTAAGGATCTAGATGAAGAAGGACCTACTGAGAATCCAACAGGTTTGATTGGTGACATTGCTTATGACTGCGACTTTCCTAGTTATGATTTATTTGATGATAATTGTCTCCAGAGAAGCAGTGAACCCAGCGAGCCTATCTATGACACTGATGGGGAAAGTTATGAAAGCATCAGTGATGAGTGTCATGAGAGCAGAGATCAGCAGTATTTCTTTTCAGAAGAGGAGGAGAGCAAAGAAGAAGATCTTGAGCAAGATGAAAATAACGAGCCTTCTCTTGGAAAAGAGGAAGCAAAGGTACAAGCCCCTGCTCAAGAAAACATGGATCTTTTCATGGAGCTCAGCACAGCAGAGCAGAATATACCAGAGTTCCAAAAGGACTTAGCTCCAATATACGATGAGTCCCCCAGTTCAGAAAAGGAAGAAAACCAAGAAGCCACCATTTCTCAAGAGAATTTCCTTCTCCATCCAGTGGAAAAAGAAGAAATCCTAGTTAAAGCCTCCCTGCCAGATATTCTTAATCAGGAATCATCTCATGATCCTCATGTGCATTTCTTGCAAATATTTGAACAAGGATCAAGGGTCTTTTCTAGCAGCATGTTGCCAGCAGAAAGAAAATTTTTCAAAGCTGCTATTGTGGAACAAAAAAAAGAGACCCCACTGCCTTTCAAAATACAAAAAGGAGATGATCAGGCTTTCGAGAGCCATATTGAAGATGCAGTGGAAAGTGAAAAAATCAAAGCTGCCCAGGATGAAGACAACAGTGGGCAAAGTAACTTCCAGACAAAAGAAGGGTTGGGCATAGGAATTGACAGCATCAGAAGACTAATGACGAAGATGCCTCGGATAAAGCAGATGACAGCAAGAAAGCAAAGAAAGTTAGGTAATGGAAAAACAAGAATAGAATGTGAAAGCGTAACTGGAAGAAAATTGCAGAATAAAATATGGAAACCTGGAGGGGTACAACTGAAGAATAATGTAACCAATGGATGCCAGCAAAGCAGAGTATGGGACCCAGGAGGCCAAGACAGCGTGGTGTATTATATTGTACACTAGTTTTCTTTTTGTTTCATCATTCTTTGAATAATGTAAATAAGTCGACGAGTCATGAAGAAAAGGATGTCGGCAATCACTTGAAGTAAGAGCGCAGGGGAATTGAAAAATAAGATGAAATATTTAATGGTCTGCGTGTTCTCGACATGCCCGAGGACAGGCATGCCGTCCCCAAATGGAGCCGATGTTGTACATATTCCCTTCTCCATTTAAATTTTTGCCTCCAGCTCCTCTAAAATCCATTTCCAATGTCTTTGTGGTCAAAACCCCCCCATATCACACTCATCGCCATCCTCTCCGCTCCAAAAATATATTGTTTAAGTGTTTAAAACCCGCATTTTAAATATTTCGGGCCGAAGCCCCAAGTCCTAAGCCCCGCCCCTAATTGCTGTCATACGACCGGAGGCCGAAGACCGTGAGCCAAGAAGAAAAGGGGCGGAGGGCCGACACAATAATCGGAAGCCCGATGGTGGCCGTGCGTTAAGCTACAATAACGGGCTTCGAACCGCCTTTTATATGGCGGCCCCCACATATGTACCCCCCGCATGCAAGAACCAGCAGTATATCCCCCGCACCACTCTCGTTCGCAAGGCGGTATTTCCCGCGGGGGCAGCGATCCCATACAGGTGGTGCCGCATGTCCTCAGTACGAGCGGGAAACCGCTTTTCTCTCGCGCGTTAAAGTCCGCAACATCGTCGGGCAGCGGGATTCACGAGAATCGTTGGATCTCTAGATTTCAATCCAACGGCGGAGACATATCAGAACCGTTCGCCCGTTATCTTGTGTTTGCCGTGACCCATCGCCCGCCACCGTGTCATTTTCACCCACTCCCGCTCGTTTATTCCACCGCGTCGTCCTCCTGCTCGTTCCCCCGTACACCCATGTGTCGTGCCCCCATGTTTCCGTGGTGTCGCCCCATCATATATATATATATATATATATATATATATATATATATGCGCGTGTGTTTTCGACTATATTTCCCCATTTTATTTATTCCTCCCCCGCGACCTAACTGTTTCACGCACTGTGCCTGTTAACTCCATACCTCCATCGCTCTTCTTCTGCCACCCTGTATATTTTCGTTCCCTGTTCATATCCACGACGTCGTCTTCATCACCACCCCCATCATCCCCGCCTTCATCTTTGTCGGTTTTTCTAATATTTAGTGGGTTTTGCAGGTTTCAAGATAACAGAAAGATATTTTAATCCGCTACCGCTATTACAAAGGTTCAGGGCCCATGAAAGATGATTTCCTGGGGTGAAATTTAATGAAGAAGCCGAGGGTAGGTGAAAGAGATGACCGCCATTAAAGAAGACCCAGATATTTAATTCTCAGAACCCTCCAGAAAAATTCACCCTGCATTTAAGGTCCAAGATTTAAATCTAAAGCCAGGAGCCAAAAGTACAGTACAAGAATGCAAATTATCTCCAGTCTCTTATGGCAGCAGATTTTCTCGGCTACAGGCATCACATTCTGTATATTTTATTATTTGTGTCATGTATATAAGGAGATTTTTATCTCCCAGCATTTATTTCTGTATACAGATGGTTAGGTATATTCATTTATAGTCAGTCATTCATAAGAGAAGGCGCGAATGTTTTCCGCCATGTTGGTTCAAACTGAGTCATTAATTGTACCTCTTCTCCCTCCTCCTCTAGAAGTTTCTGTCTTCTCTATAAATACTTAGAAATAAGACATTTGAAGGGTTCCAGATTTCTGTCAGCAGACTGTGCAGCGAGAAGGCTTCTGTATACATTTTGTAACATTTCTGTATGAAGTTTCAGAGCCCGTAGGGTCTCAGTGAGGAGGGGTTATAACTGTATTGAGGATTCTGGTCTTTGGTATCTCACAGTATGTAACTTTTCTTATGTGTTAATACATTATCTCTTTTCATGCAAATTATCTTCTTGTATCATGTTCTAGAATGCGAGTGGCTCACTAGTTTGCAGTAAGGATTCATCTTAAGTGGTGCCCTTTCTGGAATTAGTCAAGCGCTTTAAATAGACCTAGAAGTGATATACTGTTCCATGTTCACTCTTTCATATTTTCTGCTATATTAGTGGCTTAAGGATTCGTAAATCGGTGTGCCCTTCTGCCAGTAATATCTTCTTATGTTTCCTCATTGCACTCACTTCCTGATATTTGATTTCTGTGATATATTATTTGAATCGGCCCTCTTTACAGTAAGCGGTCTCTTAACTGTCTGACGCTTTCATGCTGAAGTTTTACATGATGTTCCTACATTATTCTTATCTGTGTGTCAGCTTCTGAAAGAGATGGTCCCATTCAAATTTAGTTTCCTTGTTTCAAACAAGAGATAGTAGGTGAGCCGCTTGGACTGACAACCCAAACTATAAAGGGCTTATTTCTATATTAAGATGTCCTAGGCACTGGTCTATGGCAACTCTAGGCTGTCTCTAGGGGGGTGACAAAATCATCCACAATAAGTAGTATGGGAGGGTGCTGGAACCGGTTTCCGCACCCTGAGAGAGAGTAGGTAAGTCAAATAGATCTGCATTCACAACCTATCAAGTTCGTACCAAACAAATCTATTCGCAGGGTTGTTAACAATATAATCGCAATGTATAGGTTTAATATCGTGCACAATCTAGTTAATAACTTTGCATCCATGTGAGTATCAAAAATGATCAACATGAAGTACCATAATGCATCATCGATAGACTAAAGTTATACCATATCATAGATATATTCACAGCATAAGAAGAAAACACAACAGTACCTGTAACAGATCCCAACAGTCTGCATCAATAGTAATATATCAGATCAAATAACACAGAAATACCTTAACCATATCTGCATATATTAGTATCCAAAACCCAATAAAATACAACACAACCTACGCACACAGCCAGCAGGGTCCACACACAACAGGACTGAGGATCTCCACACACACAGCTAACAGAAGTCCTTACCCAAATGACCCAACAACATATTAACAATTCGCACTTAGCATCTGACCTCAAACTTTCCTACCTTAAGACTCAAAAATGTTCATCTATTTAAATCAACTTAGCCTACGCTTCCAATGGTCTGTAAACCATGGTTGGTACTCTTGGTCTACCCTTGACCCATTATAATGCATTCGGGGCTTGTTGAAGCCTAGAAAATATCTGCTTCAAACATCGGGGAAAACCACCCGGTCGGGACCTTAAGACAGCTCCTTTTCCGTTTGGTATGGTGGCTCCGACTGGATTTAAAGGACCAGTTTCCTTATAACTAAATGGATTGGTTTGGATGGATGGAAATGGGACTAAATTAACTGAAATAAAACTATTTAATTTAAACTAAATACTGGTAAAGAAATTCTAACACTAACCCGGGTAATTATATGTGAATACAACTTAAGATTGTTCCAATTTAACAATAACCATGAAAATGTATTATTATTTAAATTGAAATGTGTAGAAACAAATAAAGATAACTCTGTTTAAGAAATTAAACAGAGTTGTATTAGCATATTGCATTCATCATTGTATACCATCTATATATATACTTATGAAAGATAATGTTTCAATTATACTCAGAAATGATATATAAAAAGAAGCGTTGTGAAAACAAATATATATAAATGATAGAAAATTTTAAAGCGAATATCATAAGCCAAAAGAAATCAACAGTGAACAGATAGAAATACCTTGTTCATCTTGAAGACTTTCAAATGAAATCTGATACTCTAATCCGGTAACTCTGATGCAAAATCAAATTCCAAGGTATAGAAATGCAACACTTCAAAGATAATTCCGCATTAAAATCACTAGATGTGATCCTTTTTAAAAATATATAAGACAATGGAGTACAGAAATGCAATCTCCAAGTCAAAAATATTAAGATCCAGGACCCTTCTCTAAATGCATGAGAAGGTTTTAAATACTACTTAGCTAAATCTAAAAGTAGTCTTATTACAAAAATTAAGGATTCGGTTCAATGACCGTCCTTTTCCTAGGCTAAAATACAGTAAAATTAAAACTAAATCTTACTATCTATGAAATTGATCTTTAAACTTGCAGGCATCTAGCATAGTTTTGAGAAGATGCGGTTGACCGACTTCAGAATTCAACTATCCTGAAAAGACAGAGTCGGCAAGTGTAGGCGCAATCTTCTCTGTAGCATTGATGATACAATTAAGTGCACTGTGTTGACTGTGTGGCTTCACCAAGTACGCCCAGTATGAGTCCCAATTTAATCTTGTCAGCCCCTGAATTGATTTTTCTCTTTCTTCTGCCTTTTGCCTCCATTTTGTTTGCAGTTGATGTGCCTGTGGGAGATATCCTAGAACAGTTTATGGAATCAAATTAGCTTTGTGTAAATTGTCATTTACACAAAAAGTAAGAGTGTTTGCCACTGTAGCCGCCTCCTCTGCTGCCTTTTCTGCCCTTCTGATTTGTGCATCTTTCTTTATTGGAGCTTTTCGCTCTGTTATTAATTTCGCAATTTCATCTCGATTTTGTTTCGCCATTTTCTCATATCATACTTCAGCCAAAGTAGTTTCTTTTTTATAGATTTGACCTTTCTCAGTAGTTTTTCTCTGTGTCGAACATGCTCCACATCTTTTTCCTTGCTCAACACTAAGTGCCTTGAATTTGGTCAATGTTTCCTCATTTTGCCTTACATTTATTTCAAGTCTCTTCAACTCCCGATTTTTCTCAAGAAGAGCTTTATGTTTCCCTGAGAACTCTTGACCTCCAACAGCTTCTTCAGTATCTTCTAAAATCTTTATAGAGGATAATTTTGGCAAACTTACATACCTTATCTTGTGGTAGAAACTGTGTCAATTTGCCCACTTGGATATTTGAACTTGTGAACAGCGTATAAATCATCCTTTTTTGGTACTGTCCACCCGTGTTTGTTTTTCTTCAATGGTTCATCTCTTTTGGTCCATTCCTATGTGCATTCAAACAAATTCGCATGTTCTCTGGCAAATTCTTCCATAAATTGCTTATTATAAGGCGCATGTGGCTCCGGCAACTTATACATCAGCCTCACATCTTCCGTTGTGAATGACCCGATTAGCTCTTGAGATGGAGTTCTAAATTGCCTGTCTGAAATATCAGTGTTGTCTAGCACCCATTTCACCATGTCCGTATATGGGAGAATCCTTGGTCTTGCCGCTATCCTATGCATAAATGAACAAGCCAGTTCTTTGAGGGTGGCTTCAAACGTATTACTAGAACCTGATGTAGCCACAACTTTCATCACCACAGGATTTTCTTCTTCTAACAGATTATACATTCCTTCCCAAGTGGATATACCGAAATCCTTATTACAAGCGGTGTCTACATACAGCGAAGCCATTTCTCTGTTTTCAAAATTCGAGCTCTTTTCCTTCTTACCCATAGTGTTTAGTGAAAGCTTTGTATAGACGTTTGCTCCTTCGTGCCTACGTTTTACGAGTTAAATGAGAGTAATGGCATGAGAAAGGTGATGACACTGTTTTAAATGTGAAGGCGGATGAAATATAATATTTTAATCGTCAAACGACTTTCAATCAAAACAAATCTCATTTACCATTAATTGTCAATCCAATCATTTAATCTAATCATTAAAGCGCATAACAGATTTGATATATGGGAAGATTTCCTTTGGACAATGCGCATTTATGAATCTGCGACATTGCGATCTGCGATTTGCTGCGCAATATCGCAATATCGCAATGTCGCAATATCGCAATATCGCAAAATGAAACTATCGTAGTTATGTAAAATAGCGCAAAAGCGCAAATTGCGCAACAACGCAAAAGCGCACATCGCAAATCTCACAAAAGCGCAAAATTGAAAATAGCGCAAAAGGTATTCATTTAATCATTTCTGTTTTCTGCGCTATGCGATCCGCGACCAATATGTTTATTGTATAGGCTTTTGGGATCGCATTATCGCAGAAGCGCAAAATCGCATTTTCAGTTTTATAAAAGATATATACCATTTTGCTATGGATGCGCTATTTTGCTTAAAGAGAAATTTTATTGTAATCTATCATAAACTTAATTGTTTCTTAATGTTCTTTCTAAGGGATTTCTCTAAGTTTATGATAGAAAGTTTTATTTGAAAAGGAAAACAAATCCTAAATGATTTTTTTGGATTTTTTAACTAAGGGTCCCCATTTATTTAATATTATTACTAATATTAAATAAAAGGGGGGTTGTTGCTGGTCACAACAGGGCTTTGACACACCCTAAAACCCTTGCATTAGACTAAATAATACAAAAAATATACAAAATTATACAAAATTTACAGCTTTTAGGGGACCCTGTTCCAACAGTTATGCATCAGATAGTTAAGCAGTAAATATGTGCAGCAATAACCGAATAAATCATCACACAAGAGCATCACACATGAACACCAAGATTTAAGGTGGAAACCCAATTTGGGAGAAAACCACCGTTGTTTTCATCTCTATCTTCAATATTTGTTATATGGAAAAATTCTTACAATATTGTACTGATGCAGGCTCATATCAGTATGTAGGCATCTACCTGCAGAAGGCTGCAACCTTCTCTCATTCTCCAGATACTACTGGAAGGGAGCTCCAACCCCCTGATCTCATTTACTAGCCTCTACTGGAAGGGAGCTACAACCCCTGATCATAACACTAGCTTCTACTGACAAGAATATTCTACTTCCATACTGAAGGCTTCAATCCTCAGATCCTGCACTACAGACCAAATTCCATAAATTTTCACACTGGATCGCATAGCTTCAACACAACTCACCATAAAGATCAACACCAATAAACTTAACACAAAATTCAATCAGAATAATGACATCACTATAACCAGAACACAGTAATAAATTCATATTTCAGAATTAGCATGCAAAAACAATCTCAACCCTAATCATTCATTATCTTAAAATGCATATGCTACTTCTCTTTACTGCACTTGTGTGTATACACGCTTTCCTTCACACCAACCTATGTATAGATCTGAGAATACTGAAATTCCAGAATATGATCAGTCTCAGAACCAAATCTGAGGCTTTCAGTCATATATCTTTTCAGATTTGTAGAACCCTTATTCAGTCAGTATCATTAATCATATTTAAGCACTCATTGATTAGATTTGTACATATTCAATTTAGTAGCTATACAATATTCAAACAACCTAGATCTATTTGAAGAATTCATTGAAATACAATAGAAATATAGCAGAAATAAATAGATAACCTCTCCAGTACACTTTAGAAAACCGTGAATTCCATACATGCTTTAGCTGAGACAAATCCACGTATATACGTGCTTTCACCGAAACAAACTAGCGTATAGATCTGTAAATATTAATTTTACAGAAAGTTTCAGATCTATAGACTTACCCAAATTTCTTCACTTCACTTCAGCAAACATGCGCTAGGTCATAGATCCAATCATCTCATCAATAGATCAAATACATAGTCATTTCAGATCTATAGATCCTGATCCATCATTGTATCCATAGTTTCAGATTTTCCACTAAATAGAGTCCATCCCATGCAGATAACTTCAGAGAGAAGTATTCAGTAACAACCCTTACACCTGCAGACCTTTTGCACTATGATATTCTTCTCCTTATATAGATTTAGCCTTTAAAAATACTATGAGCCAAAACCACACAAGTGTCGATGGTATTCTTGGATGGAATCAAATAGAAGACACAACGCGCAATATTGAGGGCTAATACCATGATAATGCCCCATGGTATCATAAATTTAGAGCGTAGAAGGTATACGCGACTTGGATCGTTCTTGTCCACGTGTATATGTGCTTTGGCATGTACTAACCCGCGTATTCAATTATGAATATTAACCAACTTCTATTGTACTTTACACATTTCTTCTGTTAGAACTTCTGCAAAGTACTGTGCTTCTCCAGAGGACATATAATTCATTATTTGCAAGAGAGTTTCCATCAAGGACAACATATGCAACCATAGGAATCATATTGCCAACAATCTCCCCCTTTGGACGTGATGGAAACCATGTTGGAGTTTTATCACCACATCCTATAGATAAACAATATTCAAACACCAACATTCTGCCCCTTTGACAACAAGAGAAAAGGGTGGAAAATTTCTCCCCCTGAGCACATGCAGACAGAATGTCAATGAAATACATGACTCTCTAAGTCAACAAAGTATAACCTTTCCTATCACTGAATACATCACAATTACATCAAGGATCTAGCCAAGAGGATTTACATATTGACTCAATTACCCAACCAAGTGGGTTTACAATTTTGAACAAGTCTTTACATGATAGAATATGACAAATTTACATCATAGTTCTGAACATGACCTTTTGATCAAATAACATATATGAATCTGTTTAACCAAAGACTCTCAAACATAAGATAATGACACATCAACCAATCATAATGTCAATAATGCATCCTTTTCAGCAAGGCAAATGCTCCCCCTAAACTTGTGCATCCTAAACACCTTCAACAACCAATTCATCAAATCATCTTCATCAAGGAGATAAATATGAAATAAAGGTATTGTAAGATGAATACCAGAACAATATATTTTACCCAAAAACACAAAAAATTGTTCTAGCGTTATAAATTGTGGCAAAAAACCATGCGAAGTTTATGTACAAAAACTTGCCGTATATGTCCGATTTGGTTCATGCAACAGCGTATAAAATTTAATCTTCGATGATTAAGCATAATTAGTGAAGGCGGGAGACAGCTCCCGGCTTCTTTTAAGGATATTTGAATGCTTCCACAGGAATGAGTTTAGTAAATATATCAACAACTTGTTCTTTGGAGGGAACATACTCAATTTTAACACTGCTCAAGCACTTGTTCGCGTGAAAGTGACACTTGATAGGAATGTGCTTGGTCTTGGAATACACTGTGGGTTTGAGATGCGAGCAACGCCATATTATCACGCAATGCGGAATGCAGGAGGAGAAAATTTAATTTGAATATCACGTGTCGTTTTATTTTATTTTTATTTTTTTTTTTTTTTTTTTTTTTTTTTTTTTTTTTTTTTTATTTTATTTTACCCCCCCAACCCGATTTACCATTTGAGTGATTACAGGTTTGCAATCTTCCATCCCATACTTCCTTAGAATTTGCTTGAGATATTTTTCTTATGAGATAAAGATGCCATCTGTTTCTTGTTGCACTTGTAAGCTAGGAAAGTATGTTAGTTCCCTAAGTAATGACATTTCAAATTCTTGCTGCATAACAGAAGAAAATTTCTGACTCATTGATTCTTCATTACTCCCAAAAATGATGTCATCAACATACACAACAATAATTAAAAGTTTATCATTCTCAATTTTTGTGTATAAGTTATCGTCAACAGATCCTTTTGTGAAACCTTGTTGTTGAAGATATTTGTCAAGACAATAATACCAGTCCCAAGGAGCCTGTTTGAGACCATATATAGCCTTTTTAAGTTTGCAAACAAGTTTTTCATCATTTCCAAGAATGAATCCTTCTTGTTGTTCTATATAAAATTCTTCTAGATCACCATTGAGGAAAGCATATTTTACATCCATTTGATAAACTTTGAATTGTTGAAAACTTGAGAAAGCAATACATTCTTATGGCTTCAAATATGGCTACAGGTGAAAATGTTTCTTCAAAGTCTATACCTTCTTGTTGAGCATATCCTTTACAAACGATTCTAGCTTTGTTTCTAATAACATCTCCATTTTCATTTAACTTGTTTTTGAATATCCATTTTTTTCTAATAATATTCTTATCATGAGGTCTTGGAACCAATTCCCAAGTATGATTCTTTTCAATCTGATCAAGTTCTTCATTCATGGCTTGAATCCAACATTTATCTTTGCTAGCTTGGTTTACATTGTGTGGTTCAATAGTGGATGAGAATGCCATATAGCTTGGGGATCCTACAAGAGTTCTTCTTGTTTGGACACCTAATCCCTTTTCTCCCTGAATTTTTGATTATGGATGATTCTTTTGAACATACCTAGATGGAGCCTTTTCTAATATATCTTCTTCTGGTGCTTCATTGGGTTCTCCTTCTATATTTTTTCTATATGATGAGGGAAAATATACATCATCATCATCTTCTTTTTTTGTTGTTATTTCCATTATAGGATATGTGAGAGACTCATCAATCACAACATCAATACATTCAACAATCTTCCGAAGTATTTTATTGTAACATTTATATGCTTTACTTCTAGAATATTAACCAAGAAATATTCCTTCATCTTCTCTAGGCTCAAACTTACCAATTTTTTCATCAGTGTTCTTGATAAAACATTTGCTTCAAAAAACACTAAATTCTTCACAGTGGGAAGATTACCATACCAGAGCTCATAAGGATTTTTATCACTATTCACACGAACATGAGCTTTGCTAAGAATATTTACTGCAGTATGTGCTTCTTCTCCCCAAAAGGTATTGGGAGTTCTAGATTCATCAATCATATCACAATCCATCTATTGAATTGTTCTATTCATCCTTTCCACTACGCCATTTTTTTATGGAGTTACAACTACAAAAACTATCCTTTTATGCCATGATGTTCACAGAAATTGAAGAATTCATCTGATATATACTATCCTCCTCGGTCAGATCTAAGACATTTGATTTTTAGATCTGTTAGGGTCCCGTGATTTGGCTGATTGGCAAGCCAAATGACAGTGTAACATCAAACCAATATTTGGAGTCTGAGGACCTAGCCTTCCTGGACTCAGAAAGGGCTCTCTCTATATGTGTAAGGGATATCTGTGTGTTTGCTTATGGTGTTCTGATTTTAGGCTAGTTATGAAGTAAGTTTTTTGGTTTTGGTTTTTAGGTTGTGAGGGATGAAACTGATCAAAGATATAGGATAGGTAAAAATATGTCATATTAACTGGGCTATGGGGTCGAAAAGGTCAAGAAAGCTATTAGATGGTGATACAAGGCTGTTGAAGGGCCGATTTGATTCAGGGTAGAAAGGATGTTTGGGCAAAATGGAGTAAATGGACATCAAGTTTGTGAACAACAAAGGATTTCAAGCATAACTAGTTTAATAGCAGTCATAAACATGGTAGGGAAAACCATTAATCATGTAAATGTAACTATAAGCTAATAAATACATAGAAATAAACATTCAAGCCATGCATAGAGACTTTTAACTCTCTAAATTCGGGAAATGGCCATCAGACTTTGGGGAAAAAAATTAAGACAGACAAACAACTAAAATCACTATGCCGGAATGCCTAAACACAGTACTTCAAGTTATTGGGCACTTTGATAACAATATTTGCATAGTCTTAGACAAAGGGCTAGATCGGAACTAGGCCTCCTTGGTTCAACAAATGAGAATATAATCAGTCAAAGAGATAATTTCATGGATGGAAATACGGCTAGCCATAGGTAAGGAGGGCGTATCGTAAATCATACTTAGCAATGCATAGAACCATGAATGAAACTAGCAACAATATCCTCAAGTTATCAAAGAGCAATTAAGAATTCTTTAATGTGACTAAGGAAGAAGAAAACATGAGCAATACAATATTAACAATATTTACCTACACATTTCTACATTCTACCAAGTCATGGAATCCAACAACAATCCTTCTTCATTCATCCAAGAACATTCAAGAGGCAATCCAAAAGCATATGACAAGTATTTCTTTCAAAGCTTATATGACCATATATTTCTTCTCTCATCAAGTTCAGCCTTGTTTTACAATGAAAGCCTTTGGAATAAATAGGCCAAAGTGAGGAAAACCTCATGGTTCAACTTGCCATCCTATTGGCCTAATCAAAATATCTAGATTTGTCCTTGAGGCTTTGCAAAGCCCAAGGCACAAAAATATCTTATAAAATATCTAAAAAATGCTAAAAAAGGGGAAAAAATTGACTTTTGATCACTTCTCATGTGCAAAAATAGCTAAACGCACATGAGGAAATATCAGTTTTTAAAGGTTCAAAATTTACAAAAATATTCAAAATTTACATCAGCAAAAGGTCCCCTGACTTTCCGGTAACCTTTGGCAGCCTTCCCGATGTCAAAACGAGGCTCATGATAGCTTGTTGGAAAGCTATGAGTGTCTAATTTCTGGAAAAACTAAAATTTTCTCAATCTGGTGCCTGGAAGTCCTCCAAAACTAGGCCTATGTGTAAAAAACCAAAAATTACAGTTTGCTGATAGACCAGGCAGAGTGTGTAAAAAGCGAGCATTTTTCGCCACTTTAGGGGAAAAAATGATCTCCAAATGTCCTGAAAATTGCTGAGTATGTGATCCTAAAATTATGGCATCCAATGATACCATTCTCCTCCTTTGACGATTCCCCAAAATGAAATGGCGAATTTCATGAGTTTTGACAAAAAACTCAAAAATGCCAAAAAACCAAAATATGTCAAAATGTGCCCAAAATCGGTGAGTATGACCCTCAAGGGTTATTAGGAACATGTTCTAAAGCAGAAGCCAAAATATGAAGTCCTGATGTGTCTTTTCTCACTTTCCGTGTCGGGCGCTTACCTTTAGCTTCCTTGAGCTTTTCTTGGTTTTCTTCTTTGTTGTTTGGTATTCTAGCTTGGTGGAGAAGTCATGGCCCCTTGCCTAGGAGAGGTAGCTAGCACATGCTTTGGAGGATGCCCTTCATTATCCATGTTTTGTATTTTTTGGCCCTTATCATTGCTTGCTTAAGGGCTGCCTTGTTTGTCTTTCATCACTGCCTTACTGCCCATCACTTTGCTCTTCATTATCACTGCTATGTTTAGCCTCTTTGCCTTGTTATTCATCATCACTAAAGTCATCTCTTTTAGTACTTTGTTTGAGTCAAGAGGATTTTAATAAGACATTTCTTTGGTTTCTTGAAAAGAAGTCCCCTTTGTTTTAGCACAAAAACCTTCCCTTCAAACACTGCTTTTATGAAATCACTGTCATTTTAAAAGACTAAACAAAACACTCTTCCCAATCATCATCTTTCCTTTATGAGATCACTGCTTCTTTTGGCTTTGATTGGACATGGTGTTCTTTGAGATCATGTTTTCAAAGACTCCTTCAGATCTGTTAAATACCCTCTACACACATTCGGTTATGATAAGTCTTTGAAAAAACAAGTGCGCTTTCCCTTTAACTGTCTCCTAGCCCTTTATAAACATTCAACAAGCCATTACCCTTCTATCACTGCTTGGGAGGCATCTTGACTTGGATGCGCTTCTGAAAAACCAAACTCCCTCAAAAGTTATTGAAATGTGTTTTTTAAACAAAACTTTGCCTTCCCTGTCAACTTACTGTTTGATCAAGCAACAATGGTTTCAAATGCTGTGTGAAATGCACTCCTTTGATATTAGGTCTATGTTCCTCCCAAGCACTACCTTTTCCTCCCTTTGTATACCAAACAACCAATATTTATAATGAACACACAGTCAACAAAGATAAACACAATCAAAGTGACTTTTCTGTGTTTGTGGTAGGGTCACCCAGTTTTGGTGTTTTGAGGCACTAGGACAACCTTGTTTTTTAGTGAAAAGGCAAAACAACAATCTTCTCAATTCAAAACACTGCTACCTTATTGGAATGCCACTCAACAAGTAGATTAAAGAACCATCACACAGTCAATCAAAAAGCATGTACACAGTCCAAGGTCACTGTGTAATAGGATAAGGTGACAGAGCTTATTTTGTTTGGTGTGAGCTCAAAGACCTGTAGGAGTTAAACAACAAAACTCTTCTTTAACCAAAACACTGCTCTCTTTTTGGTATGCATGCCCATCAACAGATAAATTCAACACCATTACACAGTCAAACAAAGTGCATCTACATAGTCAAAGGTTACTGTGTTATGGGATAAGATAACAGAGCTTATGGTGTTTGGTGTGAGCTCGAAAGACCTGTAGCTTTCAAACAACAATAAACTCCTCTTAACCAAAGCACTGTTCTCCTTATACTTTACTATTGCTCACACAAAGTTTGACAATACCTCCAACTGTAATGGTGGTTTTACTCACTGAATCTACTTTATGGAACTGAAAGGTCAAACACTGTTTTTTGTCTTTTTAACATACAGAGGATACTTTTGGAAGGTCAAAAATGCTCATCTAATGATCAATGTGTTTTGAAAATAGACCAATTGTTTCACCCTTTAAAGCCCTATGCTCCTTCTTTCCACTGTTTTGTACTATTTAAAACTGTTTGGAGGGTAGTTCATAGGTTCTTTTCAAACATTTAAAAGAAAACCACCATTTGGTTGATGTTTGAGTAGTAACCCTCTCTCAAAATAGTCACTAAAATTACTTGGATTTGCACCAAGACTTTCACTGCCATCAAACAACACCTAGCAGTTTGAAATTTGTAAGGGGGCAAGACAAAATACGTCAAAAAACGGTGCCAGGATTTTATTAAGAGTTGGAGCAGCTCTGGAAAGAGTTTTTTAAGGTTTTTTGGTGAGTTTTTGACTGATGCTACAGGTGCACCGTGCGCTGCTACAAGCGCGTCATGCATCAATACATTCCTTTGGAAATTTTCTGCCTGAACGCGTCGTGCAACTTTTCAAACGCGTTGCGCAACTTTGCAGCCCATTTTGAAGGCCTTCCCGATGTCGTAATTGGGTACGAGATGGCTCATTAGAAATTTGTGGAAGTATAATTTCCAGAAAAGCATGAATTGTTTCATTTCAAGTCCATTTGGTTGTTCAAAAATTTATTCTCCCAACACTGGTCAAAACTGGTGAATCCTGGTGCAGAAATGCATAGTGCTGTTTGTAAGCCACTTTTGGATGCCTTCCCGGTGTCAAAATTGGGCCCGAGATGGCTCGTTGGAAAGCTATAGAAGTATAATTTCAAAATATTCTTGATTTTTTTCATTTGGTTTCCATTTTGGTGTTCAAAAACTGACTGTACCATCACTGGTCAAAAATGGTGAATGCTGGTGCAGAAATTCTCCCGTGACATCTGTATTTTTCACATTTCTCACAAACCATGACACCTGTGTAGAAATAGAAGGAGGTTTTTATTTTTAAACCTATGAGGGACAAAAACCTCTCTCACTTTTTTAAATTTCATCTCTGTTTGGTCAGAAACACATTTTGAAACAAAATGCTCGGGCACTCCTTAACCCTAATTTTACTGTGGCAGAGGTATCATGATTCAACGGCCATGCAAATTTTACTATCCCTTTGTATTTGCTGAGATGAGATATTTGAGCCTCTCTTTGGCTGTGGGTGCAAAGAATCAATTTCATTTACTCATGTCTTCCCATCCTCTGTCCATTAAAAGGGGATTTCTTTTAAAACTCTGCTTTCACTTGGAATGCAACAATGAGGTGCCTTTGACCCTTTTCATAATGAAACTGCTTTCCTTTGTGACAGTGTCATGCATATTTTGATCTTACTGGGTTCCAGGACCTGAAACACATGTTATGATCTCTCTTGTACTTTTATGACATTGTATACCTATTTGCAATGCCTTTTTGCTGAGGAAGAAACTTAACATCCACTTCAATATCCCTTTTATACCCCTGGTCTTTGTATGGCATACCTGCTGTCACTCTTGATCAGTTGTGTTGTACATATTCCCTTCTCCATTTAAATTTTTGCCTCCAGCTCCTTTAAAATCCATTTCCAATGTCTTTGTGGTCAAAACCCCCCCATATCACACTCATCGCCACCCTCTCCGCTCCAAAAATATATTGTTTAAATGTTTAAAACCCGAATTTTAAATATTTCGAGCCGAAGCCCCAAGTCCTAAGCCCCGCCCCTAATTGCTGTCATACGACTGGAGGCTGAAGACCGTGAGCCAAGAAGAAAAGGGGCCTACCATTTTAATAATCGGGCGCAATGGTGGCCGTCCGATCAAAGCCCAAATCAACGGAGCAGACACCTTTTATATGGCGGCCCCCACATATGTACACCCCGCATGCAAGAACCAGCAGTATATCCCCCGCACCACTCTCGTTCGCAAGGCGGTATTTCCCGCGGGGGCAGCGATCCCATACAGGTGGTGCCGCGTGTCCTCAGTACGAGAAGGAAACCGCTTTTCTCCCGCGCGTTAAAGTCCGCAACATCGTCGGGCAGCGGGATTCATGAGAATCGTTGGATCTCCAGATTTCAATCCAACAGCGGAGAAATATCAGAACCGTTCGCCCGTTATCTTGTGTTTGCCGTGACCTATGGCCCGCCACCGTGTCGTTTTCACCCACTCCCGCTCGTTGACTCCGCCACGTCGTCCTCCTGCTCGTTCCCCCGTACGCCCATGTGTCGTGCCCCCATGTTTCCGTGGTGTCACCCCATCGTATATATATATATATATATATATATATATATATATATATATGCGCGTGTGTTTTCGACTATATTTCCCCATTTTATTTATTCCTCCCCCGCGACCTAACTGTTTCACGCACTGTGCCTATTAACTCCATACCTCCATCGCTCTTCTTCTACCACCCTGTATATTTCCGTTCCCTGTTCATATCCATGACGTCGTCTTCATCACCACCCCCATCATCCCCGCCTTCATCTTTGTCGGTTTTTCTAATATTTAGTGGGTTTTGCAGGCTTCAAGATAACAGAAAGATATTTTAATCCGCTGCCGCTATTACAAAGGTTCAGGGCCCATGAAAGATGATTTCCTGGGGTGAAATTTAATGAAGAAGCCGAGGGTAGGTGAAAGAGATGACCGCCATTAAAGAAGACCCAGATATGAATTCTCAGAACCCTCCAGAAAAATTCACCCCGCATTTAAGGTCCAAGATTCAAATCTAAAGCCAGGAGCCAAAAGTACAGTACAGGAATGCAGATTATCTCCAGTCTCTTATGGCAGCAGATTTTCTCGGCTACAGGCATCACATTGTGTATATTTTATTTTTTGTGTCATGTATATAAGGATATTTTTATCTCCCAACATTTATTTCTGTATACAGATTGTTAGGTATATTCATTTATAGCTAGTCATTCATAGAGAAGGCGCGAATGTTTTCCGCCCTTTGGTTCAAACGAAATCATTAATTGTTCCTCTTCTCCCTCCTCCTCTAGAAGTTTCTGTCTTCTCTATAAATACTGAGAAATAAGACATTGTTAGGGTTCCAGATTTCTGTCAGCAAACTGTGCAGCGAGAAGACTACTGTATCCATCTTGTAATATTACGGTATGAAGTTTCAGAGCCCGTAGGGTCTCAGTGAGGAGGGGTTATAACTGTATTGAGGATTCTGGTCTTTGGTATCTCACAGCATGTAACTTTTCTTATGTGTTAATACATTATCTCTTTTCATGCAAATTATCTTCTTGTATCATGTTCTAGAATGTGAGTGGCTCACTAGTTTGCAGCAAGGATTCATCTTAAGTGGTGCCCTTCTGGACTTAGTCAAGCGCTTTAAATAGGCCTAGAAGTGATATGTTGTTCCATGTTCACTCTTTCATATTTTCTGCTATATTAGTGGCTTAAGGATTCGTAAATTGGTGCGCCCTTCTGCCAGTAATATCTTCTTCTGTTTCCTCATTGCACTCACTTCACGATATTTGATTGTGATATATTATTTGAATCGGCCCTCTTTACGGTAAGCGGTCTCTTAACGTAAACGCTTTCATCTTGGGTACATGATGTTCGGGGCATTATTCTTATACGTAATATTGACTCCGAAGAGATTGGTCCCATTCAAATTTAGTTTCCTTGTTTAGAACAAGAGATAGTAAGCGAGTTCTTGGACTGACAACCCAAACTAAAAGGGCTCCTTGCTATATTAAGATGTCCTAGGCACTGGTCTATGGCAACTCTAGACTGTCTCTATGGGGGTGACAAAATCATCCACAACATCTTTCTGGCGCCGTTGCTGGGGAACGAATTCAAGAATATCAGTTTCCCTGGGTCTCGACAAATTGTATTCACTCTCTAATCAGGTGAGCACAGAGAGGTGAAGAGTTGCAGATTTCTCACCTTGGCGACTTCACTGGTCTTTACTTGATAAATTTTATTGGAAGTCCTGGCTTCCCGGAAGCCCCATTTGAGGTCAGATACCTCACAGCTGAAAACACCTGTCTCTGACCCAGAAAATATCATTCACAGAAGAGTTTGGAAAGAGAAGAAGCCAGCTCGTGTTGAAAATTCTGATGGAATATGTGTTGAGAAGATTATCCTTCTCTTCTTCTCAAGAAATCTCAGTAGAAAATCCCGACTCCACTGGTCTTTATTTGTTAAATCTATTTGCAGTCCTGACCCTACTGGGAAGAAACAATAGCCTTGATTTGGAAAATCACTGTGGTGGACAGTAAAGATCTTAAACCATCCACCTGGCGACTCCACAGTTCCTGAATAACTAAAAGACCCCACTGGTGGAAGACTCTGAGCAGTTTGCAAAAATGCATCCGAGTTTTATAGCAGAATGCAGAGATGAAATGTCACGTGGCTTGGCAAAAATGGAAGTGGAGGACCTTCCACGAATCACTCTTCTCATCCCAAGTTGCACGCCTGTGCTTAAGAAAATCCTTCTAAGAGTGATGATTGAAAGATATGAAGCTGAGATCAAACTCTTGCAATCACAAGAGCAAACCCAAGACGTGGATAATGAGCAAGACATGTATCATGCTTTAAAACCTATGGAAGATGAGGAAGAAAGTGATCAGAAACCGTCTGATTGCTTACCTACATCTTGTATTATGCTGATCAGAGAGTATCACGATCTAATAGCAATGGAAAATAGCGAGCGCTGCCTCGAAGAAGCAAAAGACCACATAGAGGAGGCAGAATCCGATGTAAAAGAAGAGCCTCAAGAGAACATCCCGCCTCCTAATCAGCTAGTACAAGAAAAGGAGAGCTGCTGCTCTTCTGTGCAAAGGAACACAAAGCAATCATCCCCTTTGACAGAAGATGAGGTTGATCAGAAATTAAATCAGCAGTTCACCTCAGAAGTCTTTTACAGAACAGATTCCCTTGCTCACTCGTCCATTGAGTTTGATAATTCGGATCCAGAAAGCTCCTCTGAGAATCAAGATGAAGAAGGACCTGCTGAGAATCCAATAGGTTTGATTGGTGACATTGCTTATGACTGCGACTTTCCTAGTTATGATTTATTTGATGATGATTGTTTCCAGAGAGAAGCTGAGTCTGCAGAACCATCATCAGTAGACCCATGGGAGGAAAGTCAGGGCCGGAAATCTCAGAATAGTAATGAAACCAGTCAGCCCATCTATGATACGGATGAGGAGAGCCATGATAGTATAATAACAGATGAAGATTCCTTGGATCCTCATTTTTCTTTAACACAGACCATCAGCGAGACTGGAAGCCAGCAGCTTTCCTTTTCAAGAAAGGAGGAAGGAAACTTGGGGGAAGACTTTAATCCATGGAACGAAGAAATCAGGTTGCTGGAGATTATGTTGAAAAAATATGATTCAATACAGGAAGGAGGGGAGGAGAGCCAAGAAGAGATTCTTGAGCAAGATGAAAACAACGAGCTTTCTCTTGAAAAAGAGGAGATAATGGGGCAAGCCCCTGCTCAAGAATGCATAATTTTTTTCATAGAGCTCAGCACAGCAGAGCAGAATATACCAGAGCTCCAAAAGGACTCAGCTCCAGTATGCAATAAGTCCTCCAGTTTAGAGAATGAAGGAGATTCTCTCTCTCAAAAGAGTCTTCTTCTTGATCCAGTGAAAGGAGATAAAATCATGGTTGAAGCCTGCTTGCCAAACACTTTTGACCAGGTATCATTTTATGATCCTTATGCTCATTTTTTGCAGACATTTGAAGAAGGATCAAGGGTCTTTTCTAGCAGTATGTTGCCAGCAGAGAGAAAATTTTTCAAAGCTGGTATTGTGGAACAAAAAAAAGAGACCCCACTGCCTTTCAAAATACAAAAAGGAGATGATCAGGCTTTCGAGAGCCATATTGAAGATGCAGTGGAAAGTGCAAAAATCAAAGCTGCCCAGGATGAAGACAACAGTGGGCAAAGTAACTTCCAGACAAAAGAAGGGCTAGGCATAGGAATTGACAGCATCAGAAGACTAATGACGAAGATGCCTCGGATAAAGCAGATGACAGCAAGAAAGCAAAGAAAGTTAGGTAATGGAAAAACAAGAACAGAATGTGAAAGCGTAACTGGAAGAAAATTGCAGAATAAAATATGGAAACCTGGAGGGGTACAACTGAAGAATAATGTAACCAATGGATGCCAGCAAAGCAGAGTATGGGACCCAGGAGGCCAAGACAGCCTGGTGTATTATATTGTACACTAGTTTTCTTTTTGTTTCATCATTCTTTGAATAATGTAAAGAAGTCGACGAGTCATGAAGAAAAGGATGTCGGCAATCACTTGAAGTAAGAGCGCAGGGGAATTGAAAAATAAGATGAAATATTTAATGGTCTGCGTGTTCTCGACATGCCCGAGGACAGGCATGCCGTCCCCAGATGGAGCCGATGTTGTACATATTCCCTTCTCCATTTAAATTTTTGCTTCCAGCTCATTTAAAATCCGTTTCCAATGTCTTTGTGGTCAAAACCCCCCCATATCACACTCATCGCCACCCTCTCCGCTCCAAAAATATATTGTTTAAATGTTTAAAACCCGCATTTTAAATATTTCGGGCCGAAGCCCCAAGTCCTAAGCCCCGCCCCTAATTGATGTCATACGACCGGAGGCCGAAGACCGTGAGCCAAGAAGAAAAGGGGCCTACCATTTTAATAATCGGGCGCAATGGTGGTCGTCCGATCAAAGCCCAAATCAACAGAGCAGAAACCTTTTATATGGCGGCCTCGACATATGTACCCCCCGCATGCAAGAACCAGCAGTATATCCCCCGCACCACTCTCATTCGCAAGGCGGTATTTCCCGCGGGGGCAGCGATCCCATACAGGTGGTGCCGCGTGTCCTCAGTACGAGCGGGAAACCGCTTTTCTCCCACACGTTAAAGTCCGCAACATCGCCGGGCAGCGGGATTCACGAGAATCGTTGGATCTCCAGATTTCAATCCAACGGCGGAGACATATCAGAACCGTTCGCCCGTTATCTTGTGTTTGTCGTGACCTATGGCCCGCCACCGTGTCATTTTCACCCACTCCCGCTCATTGATTCCGCCACGTCGTCCTCCTGCTTGTTCCCCCGTACGCCCATGTGTCGTGCCCCCATGTTTCCGTGGTGTCACCCCATCGTATATATATATATATATATATGCGCGTGTGTTTTCGACTATATTTCCCCATTTTATTTATTCCTCCCCCGTGACCTAACTGTTTCACGCACTGTGCCTATTAACTCCATACCTCCATCGCTCTTCTTCTGCCACCCTGTATATTTCCGTTCCCTGTTCATATCCACGACGTCGTCTTCATCACCACCCCCATCATCCCCGCCTTCATCTTTTTCGGTTTTTCTAATATTTAGTGGGTTTTTCAGGTTTCAAGATAACAGAAAGATATTTTAATCCGCTGCCGCTATTACAAAGGTTCAGGGCCCATGAAAGATGATTTCCTGGGGTGAAATTTAATGAAGAAGCCGAGGGTAGGTGAAAGAGATGACCACCATTAAAGAAGACCCAGATATGAATTCTCAGAACCCTCCAGAAAAATTCACCCCGCATTTAAGGTCCAAGATTCAAATCTAAAGCCAGGAGCCAAAAGTACAGTACAGGAATGCAGATTATCTCCAGTCTCTTATGACAGCAGATTTTCTCGGCTACAGGGATCACATTGTGTATATTTTATTATTTGTGTCATGTATATAAGGAGATTTTTATCTCCCAGCATTTATTTCTGTATACAGATTGTTAGGTATATTCATTTATAGCTAGTCATTCATAGAGAAGGCGCGAATGTTTTCCGCCATTTTATTGAGTCATTAATTGTACCTCTTCTCCCTCCTCCTCTAGAAGTTTCTGTCTTCTCTATAAATACTTAGAAATAAGAAATTTGAAGGGTTCCAGATTTCTGTCAGCAAACTGTGCAGCGAGAAGACTATTGTATTCATCTTGTAATATTTCGGTATGAAGTTTCAGAGCCCGTAGGGTCTCAGTGAGGAGGGGTTATAACTGTATTGAGGATTCTGGTCTTTGGTATCTCACAGTATGTAACTTTTCTTATGTGTTAATACATTATCTCTTTGCATGCAAATTATCTTCTTGTATCATGTTCTAGAATGCGAATGGCTCACTAGTTTGCAGCAAGGATTCATCTTAAGTGGTGCCCTTTCTGGAATTAGTCAAGCGCTTTAAATAGGCCTAGAAGTGATATGTTGTTCCATGTTCACTCTTTCATATTTTCTGCTATATTAGTGGCTTAAGGATTCGTAAGTTGGTGCGCCCTTCTGCCAGTGATATCTTCTTATGTTTCCTCATTGCACTCACTTCCTGATATTTGATTTCTGTGATATATTATTTGAATCGGCCCTCTTTACAGTAAGCGGTCTCTTAACTGTATGACGCTTTCATGCTGAAGTTTTACATGATGTTCCTACATTATTCTTATCTGTGTGTCAGCTTCTGAAAGAGATTGGTCCCATTCAAATTTAGTTTCCTTGTTTCAAACAAGAGATAGTAGGTGAGCCCCTTGGACTGAAAACCCAAACTATAAAGGGCTTCTTGCTATATTAAGATGTCCTAGGCACTGGTCTATGGCAACTCTAGGCTGTCTCTAGGGGGGTGACAAAATCATCCAGAACAAGTTGAAAAAGGTTTTTATACTAAAAGGAAAAGAAGCATCTTTGAATATCATCATCACCCACTTGTCTTTGTCATTTGAAAAGAGGACACCTGTAGAAGATATTTTGTGTTGCATGCGGGTTTCTTTGACATTTTGAAGGAGGTCACTTCTCCCTTTTGCAACCTAAACTGACATTTTTTCTCTGGATGCTTTGGAGGAAATGATGCCCTGTTGTGAAGCTGATCTGGCTGGCAGGTGATGATTGAACCTCTCTTATGACTGTGAGTGCACAAATTCAGTTGCATTTACTCAGGCTTCACCCATCTCTATCCATTTACAGGGAAATTCTCTAAAACCTCTCCTTTTACTCAGAGTGCAGTAGTAAGGTACCTTTGACCTTTTGTAAGGAGAACGCATTTATTTGGTAATGGTGACATGCCTTATTGGCTTTGAATGCTGCTCTAGAGCTTTGAAACTCAGGCCATAACCTGTTTATATCTTCATGAGCTTGTGTATCTATTTGCAGTGCCTTTTTTGGGAAAACTAAACTAAAGTTTCCTTTGTCTAATATGATAAGAAATTTGAAAGGAATTCCTTTATGAGTAGGAAGATCAGTGCCCTTTGAAATACAATCATCATCATTGGCCTGTGTTATGAACCATCTCTCAACCAATAGCAGAGTTGTGTTATTTGGGCTCCAGACTACTGTATTGGAAAGAAACCTTGATAAGAGACAAGTTTAACCTTTTGGATTACAGTGGTACCCCTGCTTTCCTTCTTTGTCCTTTACATCATTTCTCTGTTTCAACTGTATCCTATTGTGTTTAAAATTTGTCTATCAGTCAGTGAAAACTCTAGAATTGATTACTGCTCTGGCCCTTTGCTTATGGATGAAGGAGGCACTTTCAAAAACCCTCTGCTTATAGATGAAGGAGGTTCTTTGGTCTTCAAACCCTCTTCTTATAAATGAAGGAGGTTCTTAGTCATCTCATATCAACAGCTTCTTGACAGTGTTGTTTTTTGTTTCACTGTCCTTTCAGGCTTTGAATGTGGTCGCAAGAGCTTGATGAGAAACTCTTTTCTCTGTAGCTGCATCCCAAGCTCAAGATCACATTGAGAAGAAGTTGTCTCCTCATGTTGAGCCAAAAATTGTCTTCTGAGATGCTGGTATGTTTCTGTCCTTGAAAGATCCATCCAAACACTATAAAAACACCTAAAATCAGCTTGACTTATGGTCTATGTGTTGCTGAGACTTGAGGGTGTATTAGTGGCATGACCTAGGGCTGTAACCAGCTTTATTAGTAGAGTAGCAAGGTCTGTTATGAATGGTCTATAGAAGATGGAGGTTTTTGGCTCTTGGATAGTTTTCCAAGGGAGAAATGCCTTAAAGCGCCACTCCTAACTTAGGGAAGACTTTTTGGACAGATTTGGATTGTTTCTTTAGAGCTGATGGGCAGACTATTATGGCTGAGGCGAGGTAGGGTTGATAATGAGGTTCCATCTCGTTATGAGCGAATTGAAAGGTAAGAGGGAAAAAAAAAATTATGGGTGTTTTCCCAGCTGGAAAATTTGACAAATTTTTAGATCGGCTGTTGGAAAACCTAGATGTTACAACTAGTCATCACCAATAAGTAAAAAATACTGATGACTAACAAGATCTAATTCATTTTCAACCAAAGCTTTGAATATCTTAAAATTTTCAAATGCTTCATCTTTGTGTTTCAGTAAGCTGATCCAACACATTCTAGAGAAGTCATCAATAAATAAAATATAGTATTGTTCTCCACGAGGTGAATTTTTCCTTATAGGACCAAATATATCAGTATGTATAAGTTCAAGAGGCTTACCTGTTGATCCTTCTTTAGCATTGAATTGCACCCTAGTTTTCTTACCAAATTGGCATGATTTGCATATGGTACTTTCAAGCAGAGTGATGTTGGGTATATCACAAATAGTTTTGAGTCTTCTAGATTTTCTTATTTGAGAGAAGCTCAAATGTCCCAATATTTTGTGCCATAACCAATTTTCTGTAGATTTTCCTAAGTAGCATTGTTCTTGGCCACTTTTCAATATATACAGATTGCTTGGTGTTCTAGTTCCTTTTATTACAGTTTTTCCTGTGTCAATTTCACGTATGAAAAATTCTTTTGAACTAAAGACAACTTCATTTCCTTGATCAAATATTTGACTCACACTCAACAAGTTATGCTTTAAACCATCCACATACATAACATTGTTAGCTTTCACTTTTTCTTTTTGAAAAATAGAATCTTTACCCTTAATGACAGTAGGAGATTCATTTCCAAAAGTAACATTCTTTTCCTTCTCTAATGCATTGTATGAAAGGAGTTTATTTTTATCACCTGTCATGTGTTTTGAGCATCCACTATCAATGTACCATTTATTTTCTTCCCCTTCTACAAATAAATCTATGCCACAAATTTCAACCTGCAAGTCCTTCCTTTTCCATACCTTGGAATTTGAAGGTATATGCTCTCTTGGCTGAATTTTTATCCTGCATTCAGATTCTTCATGTCCAAAGTTATTGCAATAAGAAAATTCAATTTCGTTTTGAAGATGAGAAAATTTGTTATAAGTATTATTCTTTATTCGAGTCTCATTTCTTTGCTTTCTTGCTTCTCTAGTCATGGTGGTTTTTTGTGCAAGATATTGAGCATATTTATGACCAACGCTATGACATGAGAAACATTGTCCATTAAATGCGATCATGAAACCTTTTATTGATGTTTACCTGTTGATTGATACTTTTGTTATTATTCATCCTTGAATTGAGGTGGTCATGTTTTACATGGGTATTCTCTTTGTTCTTTTGCTGAGTGATGAAATGTTGTTGGTTGGATTTAGCTGCATTTAGATAGCTTGGTGCCGAAGATTGAGAATATTATTTGATATATACAAGACCTCTCTTTATAAGAGGAGAGCGTTGAACCTTGATAATTTCATCTAAGGTTTCAAATTCTTTTGCAAATATAAGATTTATGGTTTTCAATTTCTCAATTTCCTTTCTTAGACTTACTATTTCACATTCTAATTTCTCATTGTGCTTCTCCTTTTCTATAAGATGATTCTTTAGAGTATCTATGGCTATTTTATTTTCTTCCAAACATATTTTGAGTTGATTGATTTCTTCATGAAAAATTTTTTCTCCTAAAGCATCGATAAATGTGTCTTTAGTCTCACTAGTGTTCTTTTCAAATTCCATGAGTAATCTAATATCTTGATTAGATTCTCATTCTTCACTATTAGATAGACCATCACTATCTTCATGAGTATAATAACTTGTTCTATTGATGAAATTTCTTTTATTTTCTTTTTCCAATTCCTTTCCCTTTTCATGATTATCTTTATGAGGACATTTAGCAGCATAATGACCAATTATTCCACAAGAAAAACATTTGGAAGGAAGCTTACCTTTGAACCTCCCAGTGCCAAGTTCTAGTTTCTTTAAAAAAAATTATCTCGTCTTCTTCTGAAACATACCTTGATCCTTCTTGTTCTTCCATATCCTTGCATTTTCCAACAGCTCTAAAAACAACTTCTTTGACTTCACATGAACCTCCTTTTCTCATTTCACATGCAATTAAGATCTCATGAAGTTGAAAAATAGTAAGAGTTTTTTGACTTGAATTTAGGAGTTATAGATCTTAAAACCTTTTCTACAAGAATAGTATCGGTTATAGTTTCACCAAGATTTCTCATACAATTTACAATCTCATCTAGACATAAAAATAAGCTAGAAATGCTTTCATCATTATGCATTCTGACTTTTTCATATTGAATTCTGAGAGTTTGGAGTTTATCACTTTTTACCTTGGCATCACCTTCATAGCTCAGAATGATTTTGTCCCATATTTATTTTGCAGTATTTAACTGCATAACTTTGACAAATTCTGATTTAGTTAGACTCCCCAATAATGCATTGACGACATTTACATTGGTTTCATAGTTCTTTCTTGCTATTGGATCTGCTGGAACTGAGGTTGGATATTGATAACCACCTTCAACTATAGCCCATACATCTGCACCAAGAGACTAAAGATAGGATCTTGTCCTTGTCATCCAAAAGATTAAATTGTTTCCATTAAAGAGTGGAGGTCTGATAGATGTTGTCCCATCTTGATTGCTCATCTTAGATGATATTCCTTCTAGTGATTAAGCTTCTTTAGAAGGACCTACTCTGATACCAATTATTGGGAAAAATACTGAGAAGGGGGGGGGGGGTGGGCGTGGGGAGGGGGATCAGTATTTACAATAATCACAATCTTTTAATTTTTCTTACTGATTTCTATACGCAACTTTGATTAGCCCAACTAGCGTATATACGCGGCTACACTAATAGAAAATTTCGTATACTGAGATAAATTTACTATTTATATAAACTTTATGAAACATTCTTTAAACCAGCTTATCAGTTATGCATCAGATATTTATGTAGTAAATATGTGAAACAATAAAAAAATAAATCCTCACACAAGAGCATCACACATGGACACCAAGATTTAAGGTGGAAACCCAATTTGGGAGAAAACCACCATTGTTGTTGTCTCTGTCTTCAATATTTGTTATATGTAAAACTGCTTACAATATTGTACTGATGCAAAATCATATCAGTACACATGCATCTACCTGCAGAAGGTTGCAACCTTCTCTCATTCTCTAGCTACTATTGGAAGGGAGCTCCAACACCTTGATCTCGTTTACCAACCTCTACTAGAAGGGAGCTACAACCCCCTGATCAAAACAACAGCTTCTACTAGCAGGAAGCTTCTACTTCCATACTGAATGCTTCAACCCTCAAATCCACTGTAGACCACGTTTCATAAATATTCACACTAGATCCCACAGCTTCAACACAACTCAGCATAAAGATCAACACCAATAAAATTAATGCAAACTTCAATTAGAACAATGAGATCACTGTAACCAGAACACAGTAGTAAACTCATATTTCAGAATCATTATGTAGAAAGAATCTCAACCCTGATCATTCATTATCTTAAAATTCATATGCTACTTCTCTTTACTGCACCTGCGTTTATACGCGCTTTCCTTCACACCAACCTACATATAGATGTGAGAATACTGAAATTCCAGAATATGATCAATCTCAGAAGCAGATTTGAGGCTTTCAGTCAGATATATTTTCAAATTTGTAGAACCCTTATTTAGTCAGTACCATTAATCATATTTAATCACTCATTGATCATATTTGTACATATTGAACTTAGCATCTTATACAGTATTCAAACAACCCAGATCTACTTGAAGACTTCATTGACAAATAACAGAAATATAGCAGCAATAAAAAGATAACCTCCCCAACATGCTTCAGAAAACCCTGACTTCCATACATGCTTTAGCTGAGACAGAGCAGTATATATACGCGCTTTCACCAAAACGATCTAGTGTATAGATCTGTAAATATTAATTTTGCAGAAAGTTTCAAATCTATAGACTTACGAATATTTCTTCACTTCACTTCAGCAAACATGCACAAGGTCGCAGATCCAATCATCTCATCAATAAATCAAATACGTATTCATTTCAGGTCTAGAGATCCTAATCCATAATTGTATCTATAGTTTCAGATTTACCACTAAACAAATTACATCCCATGCAGATATACTTCAGAGAGAAGTATTCAGTAACAACCCTTACACCTGCACACCTTTTGCACTATGATCTTCTTCTCCTTATATATATTTAGCTTTTACCAATACTATGATCCAAAACCACTCAAGTGCTGTTGGTATTCTTCGACGGAATCAAATAGACGAAAAAATGCACAATACTGAGGGATAATACCATGGTAATGCCCCTTGGTATCATAATTTTAGAGCGTAGAAGGTATACATGACTTGGATCGTTTCTGTCCGCGTGTATACGCGCTTTGGCATGTACTAACCCACATATCGAACCTTCAATTATGAATATTAACCAAATTCTGCTGGACTTTACACATTTCTTCTATTATACCTTTTACAAACTACTTTACTTCTTTAGAAGACATATACTTCATTATTTGCAAGAGAGTTGCCATCAAGGACAACATATGAAACCATAAGAATCATATTGCCAACACCTAGTACATATGATACATTTAGCTGGAAAAATGATTTAGTATGGTAAAAATCTTGCTTATATATTTGTAAGAATTCTCAAATCAAATAAAATATTCTTTTGGAATCGCACACCTCTCCATTAGGAGGGAACTCAGGATTTTTAAAAACTTACCACAGGGTCAAGAAGGAATTTTCTTGGGATGACCTTAAATATGGTATTCAAAAGTTTGCAGTGGAATGTTTGGTTTTAAAACAAAATAAAGTTGAGAGAGTTAAGATCCCAGGTCTATCGCAAGCTTTATCCATTCCAAGTCAATGTTGGGAGGAGGTTTCAATGGATTTTATCACAAGTTTACCCAAGTCCAAAGGAGAGAGTGTCATCATGGTGGTAGTTGATAGACTTACCAAGTATGCCGACTGTTGTGCATTATCTTGTCCATTTAAAGCTAGTACAATTTCTACTACATTTATGGAAACAATTCAAAAGCTACATGGAAACCCAAATATTATTGCAAGCGACAAAGATCCCATTTTCACTGGAAATTTTTGGACGAAATATTTTATTTATTATTTATTTATTTTTATTTTTATATTTTTATTATTTTATTTCATTTTATTTATTTTTATTTTTTATTGTTTATTTATTTATTTTTTCTTTTCTTTTATGGTACTAAAGTAACTCATAGCTCATCTTATCATGCTCAATCTGATGGGAAAACTAAGATAGTGAAAAATTGTTTGGAAGGATATCTTTGTTGCTTTGCATATGATAAAAAAACACATTGGGTAAAGTGGTTACCTCTGGCTGAATGGTGGTATAACACTTCCTTCCATACTGCAAAAAAAATGACCCCATTTATGGCACTTTATGGATATCATCCACCATCCATCACATCATATTTAAGAGAAAATTCTAAGGTTTAAGTAGCGCAAGATCACGTCGAGCATCAAAAACAAGTTCTCAAACTCTTATAGGATAACCTCACTTTGGTGCAAAATCGAATGAAATAACAGGGAGATCAACATTGCAGCAAAATAAATTTTGATGTAATCGACTGCTACTTTTATGGATACAACCATAAAAAGAAATGTTCCTCAAGAAAGCTAAGAATAATAATAAATTATCACCAAAGTACTATGGTCCTTACAAGGTGTTGCAAAATATTGGTACTTTTGGCATACAAATTGGAGCTTCTTGCATCTTCCCAAGTGCACCCAATTTTCCATGTTTCATGCTTAAAGAAGTTTATAGGTGACATGCTCCCAGTTCAAAAAATATTAACAGAACTTGAGGAGGAAGGAAAAATCATATTGGAACCTAAAGAAGTCACGGAAACAAGAACTCAACTGCTACGAAATCGATCAATTTCAATGTATCTCATCAAGTGGGATAAATTTCCCAATAAAGATTCCATATGGGAGGATGAGAATTTTATACATAAGCATCTGGAACTATTCAAGTGTTGAGGATAACACTTTTTTGAAGGAGAGGGGCACGTTAGGCCCCTATAATACTAATGTAGACCCTTATTGTTGTTGTTAGTGCAGCCTCATTATCTCATTGGTGTGCCCATGTAGTCACCATATAGTTATTAGTGTGCCCCATAGAAGCCCACTATTGTTATTTTTGTTCCCTTACATTATTATTTTTATGCGGACTCTGATTATATTGTGACCCCTTAAAATCTTTGTATATATATATATATATATATATATATATATATATATATATATATATATATATATATATATATATATATATATATATATATATATATATATATATATATATATATATATATATAAAGGAGGTTTTGTCATTTGAATCATCCAAGAATTGTTAATTTATGTGATGTAAAGGAGGTTTCCCCCTTGAACAAAATGTTTTTCAAGTCATGGATCTATCTTTTCTTTTGTTTTTTGGGATGGTTTCATAACAAAAGAAGTGAATTGTTCCATATTATGGTTGTGTCTAACATACCAAAATAGATATATATTTTGACCCAGGTTCTCAAGTCAATCTCATTTCATAATCAAATATTAATAAGTTGGGAATGGAAGCCAAACCTCAACCAAAACCCTACCCTCTTGGTTCGATATGTGACAATGAAAAACTCCATATAACCAAGAAATGTAGGGTTAGGTTTGTTATTGCTTCAAAACTGGTAGATGAGGTTGATCTAGATGTTGTCCCACTAGATATTTGTGGCATAGTATTGGGAAGTTTGTATTTGTATAACACGAAAGAAATATTTTTCAGACTAGAGAATGAATATCATCTCACCAAGAATGGGGTGGATTATATGTTTTGAGCTCACTGCATGAAGAATAAGGTAAATCCTATCAATGCATGACAGATGAAAGGGATCACCAACTCCAACAAAAATTGTATGCTCATGGTTGTGAGGGGACAATATGTTTAAGCATCATATGCTTTCAAAGGTTGTGATCCCTCTCATAGGAAATAGTCGTATGATGTCATTAGGGTTCAACCCTAACCCCTTTATTTATGTAATAATCCCAAGGGGCCTCATCAGAGTCATAATTAGTTAATTGAGTCAGTAAATCACATAAGAGGTTATCTACATTAGTAATGATTGTAAGTGGTTGGCCCACATTATATAAGGGGCCACAACTAGTTATAAACGGGACCTAATTAATTAATAAGGTGTTTAACCCGTATTTTTCAAGGGACCATGAGTAGTTATGGTTTTGGATGTCATGACACTATATATAGTCTTAGATAGCAAGGCAAGCCTCATCAAGTTTTATTGTAATAAGATTTGCTTTGTTGGAGGTTTCCCCCTTGAAGAGGTAAGTGAACATTGCATTCTGCTTATGAAATAATATATTATCTTCACAACTTGTCTCAATTCATGTGCTAATTTTTTATTTCTGGAAATATTATTCTCATATTTCTAGCATTCTAATATTCTTTGTAGGTTAAGTGCATAACAAGTGGTATCAAAGTGCTTTCCTAGGCCAGTTGCACCTCAAATTTTAACATAATTTTTTTTAGGATAGAGATGTGATCTAGCATATTTAAACTACGGGACCTGTTGCTGAGTGCATAAACCTACAGATTTGGGGAGGCATTCGTGAGGGAACTACAAAAGGTGGTCACACTTGTTGGACTCCCTTGTAAGCCTAGTGGGTACCCCTTCGAGTAGTAAAACAATAAATAGAATTGTACACGAATTGCACTTCCACATATCTTTGGGTATCTCAAAAGCCCCCCATAGGTTAACCTGAAACCCAACCCTAGATAAGCCATCAATTTTCTTGCTGCTACAATACAATAAGAAAAACACTTGGGGAGATTACTCACACATACAAAGGGTATTCAAGTAGTATAACTAAGGGTACGGTCGATGTTTCTCAGTTGGTGATCTTAAATATTGGGTCAAGTGATAGTTTTTGATCCCTGTGTATATCATGATCTTTATCACCTGACACTAATTTATGATTGTAGTTCCCTTTGTTATCTAGAAATCACCCTCCTACCTTTCATAGTGCTCAACAGTTGGGGTTCTACTGCCATCATCCAGATCAAATCCAATAGTTGGGGTTTCAATCACCACAGTTTAGATCTAATTCTTTGTGCTGTTATGTTTTTTTTCTGCTACATCCAAGATCATATTGTCGCAAAACATTTTGTAATGCTGATAATTTGGGGTTTCTGCTGCTACAGGTCAGCTAATATTTCCGCAGAATATTTTTCAGTATCAAGAATTTTGGATTTCGACCATTGTAGTATTGATCATTTGGGAGTAAAAATTTTTTCAGAGAAAAAAAAAAAATTGGTCACCATGGGTTGCTTACAAGAGACCTATCCAACAAGGTTCGAGATGACAAGATAATTGTAGTGTTACCATTCACCATAAGTCCCACAATTTTTACGTAGTTGCAATTTTTCGCTTGGTGTCACTTTAACTGATGCACAACAATATACTCTTGTGATTCGAACTTAAACCAGAACACAAAAAATTATAGATATAACAATAACTACTGATATGAGGCAAAAAAAAAATTTCATTAATATCAAATACTGAAACAAGCTTATGAACAAAATGGAAATAAAGTAGCTCGGGCAATGGTAGCTTATCTATGAGAAGAGATGTGGTGGCTACATGCCTCTGAACTGTGTTATAATGAGACCCGAAGGCCTATTTATTATTGAGAAATGATGGAAAACTCTAAACATCTAAAAAACTAACCCTACGAGATGAAGCGCCAAAATTATGGGCCTGTTTGGGCAAATTGGTACATCAACTTCCCGAGGTCATAACTTCGACATAAAATTTCCATTTGACACACACAATACCTCATTAGAAATACATATACAAGGGCTACAAATTTTGAGTGGAAAACATCATTTAAAGACTCAACTTTTCCTTGGTTTTCCCAAAAAAAAACCATTTAGGGCCCCAAAATGGTTCGAGAAGTTCAGGACCTGAAAACATACCAAAATTAACATTGTGGTACAATTAAGGAAACTGAAACACTAAAAGAGACAGTAGTGGGGGTCCAAGTGGAATACACGGGTGGCAACCAACGTCCACTTGGATCAGTCCTCCCCCCATAGGAAACAATGGTCCCCATTATGTTGAGTGCCTCCATGATATGGGGAAACTTCTATTGAAATTAGCCCCTAGTGAGCTACTTGCCTCGATGCAGGAGTTGGTCAGCTTTTGTTAGGTGTGGAGCCTGATTATCTTGTTTACTTTGTATCACAGCATTGGACCCCTATACCTTCAAAGGGGCGGCAATGCCGCCTGTAATTAATCGCTGTCGTGGGGGGTCCAGGGGGGGCAGCAGCGCTTTTCGGAGCCCTAGCAGGGGTTTCGGGGGCAGCGCCCCCAAAGCTAAAAAAAGATGTAAAATTGCCTTGTAAAAGTATAGTAATTTCTAGTCAATCTGGGCCGTTCATTAGGAAAATGATCTGACAGTAGAAGTTATGTTTAGTTTAGGGTTTTTTTCCCTAGAAGGCAACCCCTCGCTTTTATGAGGGTATTGTATTGCGGCTGTGTATTGTATGTGTATTCTCAGAGCGAGAAACAGAGAGGGAGACTGTGAGAAAGAACAGAGGATATTACAGCAGATCTGTTGTAGGTTTTGTCTTTTCATTTTGCTGGATAGTAGAAAGGAAGGACTGGCTGTTCGGGGTGGACATAGCCCAGACTGGGTGAACCACATATATCTGTGTCTCTCTGGTTTTATGTGTTTTTTGTGTGCTTGTATTTTATGCATATTTTATGTGTTGCATTTCTTCATAATATATAATTTTCTAACAGCTTTGACAACCCAATATAGTTGGATCTTCTGCTAGTGAGTGTTCTTGAACTGTGTGTCCATAATCCAATCAGTTGTGTCATGTTCCATGTAGTCTGGGTTTAAATATGTTGGTGTGAGTTGTTCTGCAATGTCTAATGTGCCTAGTAATGGTGGGAAATATGGTCGAGGGTAGTCCAAAATTAATAGTATTGGGTGCAGGCTAGGGAATGGGGAATGTCGAGCTCAAAATAATTGTCTCCCACAACCTTGGTAATGGTGTAAGGACCATATTGAAGTGGTATAAGCTTCCCATGGGCTCCTAAAAGGCGTTCTTTCTTCAAATGCAACCGAAATTTGAAGCCCAACTGAAACCTGTGTGACATTTGATGTTGATCATGTCGTTGCTTATACTTGGAATTTGAATTCTCCAATATTTCGTGAACCTGCTAGCAAATGTGTTGGATGTGTTCAATAAATCTGGTCGCTTTATCAACCTCATACAATACATGTGTGGATTATTTCTGTGTATTTGCATGAGGCATGGCAACATCACATGGGCTTCACTAAGGGAGAAATACCATACCACGTGGGTTCATATTGGGGGATATATATTGAGGAAAAAATGGCATAATATATTAGGGGATATATGGGGGGTAAAGGGTTTTTATATTGGAAGGTATACAAAGTGGATCTGAAAGTTAATGAAAAAATATAAAGGGGTATAAAAATAAGGAAAAAATGGATACCTACAATTTTTAGTGGAAGTAGGGGTTTTTTGAATTAGGAAGGTGTACTGGGTACATATTGGTAGGGGGTTAAATAATGTTATTTTTAGGGGTATTTTCAAATATCTAGTCAAATTAAGGGTATTGTTTAATATCCCATGAACGCACACGATAGGTCAGATTTTCATTGAGTGAAGTCCCTGTGGACAACATCAATCAGACACAATGGTTGGAATCCTAGACTCACCTGAAAGGGACTGCAACAAGTTGAGGTATGTATATCTACATTATAACTTTGTTGCACATAGAGAAGACTCTCATCCTAGGTTCATGGATGCTTGGAGTTTTCATTAGAGAACTTTTGAGGTCTAAAATGGGCCTCCTAAGAAAAATGTACAACCAAAATAAAATTTATAAGAACTAATAAGATTCAAGATGATAATTTCAACCATGGGGGATGACCCACCATTTTTTGGGTAAAAAAGTAAAAAGATTAAAAAATAATAAAATAATAAAACTACTTTTTCAAATTGTATTTTCAACTTATCTCCCTAAGTTTTTAGTCAATTTTTGAGTGAGAGTACTTTTTGGATGCAAAATTTAATTCCTCATCCAAGTTGTACTGATGTTGTATACTTTCGATGGACTGTGCTACACAAAAAATGAGAAATACATGAAAAATCATGATTTCAATTACGTTTTTCATGTATTTATCATTTTCCATGTAGAAATTCAATCAAAATTATGCAACATGGGTAATATTTGGATGATGAATCAAATTATGCATCCAACGAATGTTACCGCTTAAAATTTGAGTAAACCCATAGGGAGATAAGTTGAAAATACGAGTTGAAAAAGAAGTTTTTTATTTTCTCCCTCTAAACTTTGATGATGTAATCTAATATTATTTTATTTTTTCCAATATTGTTTTATAATTTCCTTAGAAGGCCCATTTTAGACCTCAAAATTCAACTAATGACATGCAGAGTATCTGCACTATCACCCTATTCACAACCTCCATCTGGGCATCAGTCTGGGGATGGAAGGTAGTCGACTTGGTGAGCTTGGTGTCCAATAGTGTTCAGAGCCTTGACCAGAATTTTCTCAGGAAGACACTATCCTGATATGATATAATGGTCTGCGGGATCCCAAAATTTATCCACACTTGTTCAAAGAAGATTTGGGCAGTGTCCTCTATTCTGATACTCTTCTTACAGGCCGCCAATATAGCCATCTTAGAAAATTTGTCCACAACCAGAAATACACAGTCATTACAATTCTTGGTAGAATGGAGGCCAGAAATATAGTCCATGGATATGGATTCCCACTAGTGTTTGGGAGTAGGCAGAAGAGTGTACAGGCCTTGCTTCTTGATGGTTGGCTTGGCAATGGTGTAGGAAGTGCAGGATCTGATATATTTCCTAACATCCAGTTGGAGTTTTTGCCAATAAAAGTGATTTTTTAGTACAACCATAACTTTCTACACACCAAAGTGTCGTACGAACCGACTGTAGTGTGCCTCCCAAATCAGCTTGGCACACTTTCTTGAAGGAACAAAAAGGTGGCCCAGGTAGCATAATAATGTGTTCTAGAGGTGGAAATAAGGAACTTTCTTTCCATCTATTAGAATTGGTATGTAGAGGTGAACTCTAGATCATTTTTGTTTAGTTGCGGCCATCCAAAGGTCTCATGGCTATAAGAGTTGAGAACAGTAGGAAGTGATGCAACTGGGGTCGACTGAGACAGTCTGCAACATGATTCGTGTTGCCCTTTTTGTATTTAATGTTCAAGTGGAATTTTTGTGGATATGTAACACACTTCTGATGACAATAATTCCGTAACTTCCCTTGTGTCTTTATAAATTGAAGACGTGGGTGATCAGTGTGGATGACCATCTCCTTCCCCAGAATGTAATGCTTCCATTGTCGGTAAGCCTGCACAATCAAATACATCTCTTTATCGTAGGTGGGGTACTTCGGAATTGTACTGGAAAGTGTATCACTAAGATAGGCCACTGGATACCCGTGTTGGGTGAGGACTACACCAACAAAATAATGATAGGCATTTGTCTCAATTTCAAATGGTTGTTCCAGTTCTGGAACTGTGAGTACTGATGCAAAGAAGAGGTGGTGCTTCAACTCAACGAACACCTTTTGTTGGGACTCGAACCAAGAAAACTTTAATTTTTTCCCTCCCTTCGTAATCTAACTCAAAGACCAAGTGATATGGAAGAATCCCAACCCAAACCTTCGATAAAATTTGTAAGGCTCAAAAATCTGCTAATCTCTGTTAGAGTGGTCGGGGCTGAGCATTCCCAAAAGACTTGGATCTTAGTCAATCTACATGCACACCACACTCATCTATGATGTTACCCAAATATTGGACCTTCCTCATGCCAAAGGTTCATTTCTCCACGTTGGCACACATTTTGTGTCGCTGAATGGTTTGAAGGACATGTCAAATGTGTTGAAAGTGTTCTTCCCAACTCTAGTTGAATATGAGGACTTCATCCAGATAAACAAAAATGAACGAATTTGTGAAGGGCTACAATATGTCATCCATTAGCCTCATAAAATTAGCAAGGTAATTTGTCAACCCAAAGGGCATGACCAACCATTAAAAACAACCTTCCTTACATTTGAAGGTGGTCTTCCATGCATTTGTGGGCTTTATTGGAACCTAGTGATAGCCGGACTTCAGATCGATCTTGCTGAAATACTTGGCCACCTTGAGTTGGTCTATAAGCTCATCAATCTGTGGGATTGGATACCTATTCTTGATAGTGATTTTTTTTTTTATTTCCCGATAATCAATGCAGAGCCTCTAGGTCCCATTCTTCTTCTGTACAAGTACAATCAGGCTCCCACAAGGAGAGGAACTTGGTTGGATGTGCCATTTTTGCAGTAACTCCTAGATTTTCCACTTAATCTCTTCATTTTCCATAATGGATCAGAGATATATCTCCTCATTGGATAGAGATGCTATGGGAGTCATATCGATCGACTGCTTGACCTGATAGTGCAAGGGTACCACTATAGGTGAGGAGAAGATGTTCGTATATTTTTCCATGACCGTATCCGCTTGATTTTACTACATGGAGGAACCCTTCCCTAGGGCCATGGATGTGGCTAAAATATTCCCCCTAATTTTAGAGAAAATCAGAAAGAAAGCAAATTTCCCAGTCTAGGAGATGATCTTACTACATTTCTTAGCAAAGATCAAAGAGATGGTGGTATGGGGGACTACCTTTGGTATCCTGTATAACTTATTACCCAAATAAATAATAATAGAGAGAGGCCTAGAATCATATTTAGATGTCTCTTTCATAAGAATGGTTGTCCCAATAATACATCACAAACTTTAAGAGGAGCCACATCACATAGTAACTCATCCGTGAAGGGATTGATGTTGTAGGGAACGCGACACTGTTGGCTCACGCGAAGATCTCGTCCTTGGTGAAGCCACCCGATGGTATACGGTTGCAGATGTAATGTATTTAGTAGGTCCAACCACTTCAAAAAATCTACTAAAAGGAGGTTCGTTTCGCTCCCATTGTCGACAATGAACTACAATGGATAACCCTTCACCCACATATGTGATTGGAAGAGGTGTTCCCCCTCCTCTAAATCTTCAGGTTCAATCTTCTGGATATTGGTGGTGGCCATAATGGCATTGGGTTCCATGCTAGTGATCTACTTCCCTTTGTAATTACCCTTCTCAGGTTCTATCTTAGAG
The DNA here is from genome assembly GCA_034641835.2 of Pinus albicaulis. Lineage (NCBI taxonomy): Eukaryota > Viridiplantae > Streptophyta > Pinopsida > Pinales > Pinaceae > Pinus > Pinus albicaulis. Next base: position 79,202 of record JAXQQM020074502.1, read on the forward strand.
TCGAAACATGTGTCTTATTCAAAATCCTTTAGCATAGCCATGAGTGACTAATTGGCCTGACACTCACATGTGTTGTGAGTGGAGCTCTTATGGAACTCACATCACTTTCCTATGCCCTTATTCATCTTTGTGGTGTTGTTCTTTGCTTCCATTTTTTATGGGTTATCCTAGGCCACCTCAGCTTGGCTTTGTCCTTTTCTTTATATTTTGGAGGGGCCTTTCCCTTGCTTCAGATTCACAGATCCGAAATATCACTTTTTATGTTTAAACTTATACTCAATCTTGTCAGTGTATCAGTATGCCATGCCAGGCGAGGAGATGTCCAAGAACTGCATCTCATCTTGGATGTACCTTTGTAGACAGGAAAGGTACTTGAGTACCAAATGCCGCTCAAAATACTTGATACCCAACTTTGTGCGAAGGGTATGAAAATCATTGGTAAACTCAAGAACATCTTGGTACCTTCCTTGCCGTAGTGTGGTACAATTTATTTATTTATACTCATATTTCCCGATACGGTAGTACTACTCCTTGATGGCATCTTGGAATGAATTCCAAGTGTGTGTGATTGAAAATAGTGAGGGTTTACTTTCGTCCTTATTCTCATAGTAGGTTTCCTATCAGTCCTTGACGTGGGGGGTGACTTTGAAAAGTGAAAAAGTAATATTTTCCCAGTTGGAAAAATTATGAACAAAAAAATATCCTTTTAGTAGATTTAACAATTTATCTACAGTGTCTAAATCTATCTGACCTTCAAATATTGGGATGTAAAAGGTAACTTGTACCTTGAAGGGTGTAGCTCTTCTAGAGTGGTTGTTGGAAGATGTGTTGCCATTGGGTAGCCGCTGAAGGATCTAGGAAAGGTTGTCCATCATCGCGTTCCTCTATCACTTGAGGGCTTATTTGAGAGATATTTTTAAAGGATCTCATACCCCCTCATTTTACCTCGCTTCCTCTATGTGAGGTCTTCAGGGTTTGTGGGGTTGTTCTTGCAAAGGTTCATCCAATTCAACCCTTAACTCCTTATATCCTGACCTCATTGGGGACATGCAAAGAAAAATCAAGAAAAAGCAGACCGCTCTGATACCATTGATATGAACTAAAAAAGGAACACAAAAAATTAGAGATATAACCATAACTAGAAATATGCAGTAATAATAACACTTCATTTCATTAATATCAAGTACTAAGATAAGTTTACAAGCGGAATGGAAATAAACTAGCTTGGGAGATGGTAGCTTATCTCTGAGAAGATATGTGGCAGCTACATGCCTTTGAATTATGTTTCAATGCAGCTTGAAGACCTATTTATTATTGATAAAAAATCGAATAACCTAAACATTCAAAAACCTAACCCTAGGAGATGAAGCATCAAAACTATGGGCCCTGTTTGGGTAACTTGGTACATCAACTTTCTGGGGTCATAACTTTGGCATACGATATCTATTTTATGCACACAATACCTCATTAGAAATATCTATTCAAGGAAAAAAACTTTTGAGTCGAAAAAATTAGTGAAAATCTCATGTTTTACCTGGTTTTCCAAAAAAACGTCGTTTAGGGACTTAAAACGGCTCTGGAATTTTAGGACTTGAAAAAATGGCAAAAGTAGTAAACTATGTTATGATTAAGGAAACAGAAAAACTGAAAGAGATAGAGGTGGGGGTGCAAGCACAATAGGCGGGTGGAAAAAAACATCCACCTGGATAAGCTCTCCCCCCTTAGGAAGCAATGGTCCCCATTGTGTTGAGTGCCTCCATGAGATGGGGAAACTCCTGCAAAACTTGGTCCTTGGTGAGCCACTTTCCTTGGTGCAGGATTTGGCCAGCTTTGACAACACGATATAGTTGGATCTTCTGTTGGTGAGTTTTCTTGATCTGTGTGTCCATAATTCGATCAGTTCTGGTATGTTCCATGTAGTCTAGGTTTAACTATTTTGGCATGAGTTGTTCAACAATGTTTGATGTGTCTAGTATTTGTGGGAAGTATGGTTGAAGGCAATCCACATTGAACACTAGGTGTAGGACAAGGAATGGAGGAATGTTGATCTCCAAATAATTGTCTCCCATAGTGTTGATAATTGTGTAAGTACCATATCACAGTGGTCTTATATTCCAATGGGCTCCAATAAAGTGTTATTTCTGCAAATGCAAAATACCTTATTCACCCACCTGAAACTTGTGTGGCACCTGATGTTGATCATAACGCTGCTTCTACTTGGAATTTGACTTCTCCAAGATGTCGTGAACCTATTGGCCGATGTGTTGTATGCACTCAATAAATCTGGTTGCTTTCTCAACCTTAAGAATACATGTGTGGATTATGTCTATGTAGTCGCATGAGGCATGGAAATTACATTAATCAGACACAATGTTTTAAATCCTAGACCCAGCTAAAAGGGGCTGGGACCAATCAAGAAATGGAGAGTTATGTTATAACTATGTTTCACATATGCAATACTCTCTTTCCAGGTTTGTGGATGCTTGGATTTGTACATGCAGAGTATGTGCACTATCATACTATTGACAACCTCTGTCTCAGCATTAGTCTGGGGATGGAAGGAAGTCGACTTCATGATATTGGTGTCCAATAATATCCAGAGGCTTGACCAGAATTTTCTTAGGAAACTGCTATCCCGATCTGATATAATGGTCTGCGGGATCCCAAAATGTACCCACACTCATTCAACGAAGAGTTTGGCAGTGTCCTCTATTGTGATACTCTTATTGTGAGCTAGCAATATAGAAATATTAGAAAATATGTCCATGACCAAAAATATATAGTCATTGCCCTTCTTGGTGGAAGGGAGGCTAGACATATAGTCCATGGAGATGGATTCTGTAATATCCCAAAATCGGGACTACTAGCAGGGCATGCCTGAAAAACACATTTTTCAATAATGGCTGCCACAACTCTTGAAATCAGTCCTTGGATCCCTTATATATGAGTATCTAAGTCCTAAATCCAAGAGGGTATCAAAAATAAATCCTTCTAGGTGGGTTAAACAGATCTCCCACACCTAGTTCCCTTGAAAAATGCCCCAAAGAGGGACTGCAGCAATAACAAACAATCCTTCTCAGAAAATAATGTAGTTTCTGCAGAGCAGTGATAGGAGGCTCATGAAATGATCTTAAATAGTACTTAAAACATCACATAATTTATAAAATTAAGTTCATCAAATACATGGCTAAAAATACAAGTCATAAATAGAATAAATCCCCTCAAAAAAGGTACAACGATAGGCATGACTGAAAACTTCCTTGACAACGTTATTTCTATTAAGTTGTAACTGTTGTTGATTACATGTTAGATCTAGAGTATATCTGTGCATAAAAATTCAGATCCATATCTGATCCATGCACTAGAAGAGCTCCTCTTTCAGATCCCCTTGGAATTTTAGGGTTTGCACCAAGCATAAGCAGTAGATCTGAGATCTAAGAAAGCAGATCTACAAAAATATTCAGAAATGCTGAAGTATTTAGAATATGTAGATCGGATCTGAAAATTACAATGTGTATATCTCCTCCAATGGATCTCAAAGTGAAGGGTAGATCTCCAACACTCAGAAACCAGCTCTCCAAATGGTGCACCCAAACCCCCTGCAACACCACCACAAGAATAACGTAGATCTGGAGTAGAAAATATGTTGTAGGGGATAGATAGTTGATGGCCAAATGCCAAGATCAGAAACTGAATCTCATGCACTCTAATACACTTCCTCCAATAGAGTAGAGGCCTCCTCCGTGGGAAAGAGCATTGAAATGACTTAGATCTGAAGAGATCTAATATCCATTGAAAATAACGCAGTCCCTCAAGAGAGACTGTGTTGCAACTTGAATAATTGAGTTGGCCTGATGGCACAATGCAAATATGAAGCTCAAAAAGTGGACGCATTCTTCCAGGAGGTTAAAAGACACAATCACTGAGAAGAGGCTCCAATACAAGCTAGATCTGAACAGATCTAGAGTCCCACTTGCTACAGCTTACAAAAACAAGAAAACCCTCCTTGGATCTGTGTTTTAGTTGGAAGTAGAAGCTTGGTCTCCAACCAGGTAGTGGACTAAGCAATACAAGCTCTCCCAGGAGCTACTCAATGGGAAGAGATGGAAATCCTCAAGAGGAAATTCCAATGAAATCTAGGCTAAGCAGCCAAGAAAGTTGTTTGTCTCAACAAACAACAATTCAAAAGTCAAATCAACAACCCCCCATATGTTTCCTTCCCCTTCCTTTTATAATATGGAAGCTTGCCAAAACCCTAAACCACCTTCATCAACTTATCCCTTTCACACGAGAGACCTCCTTCTAGAATTACATTGTGCCTCATTGATGAGCACTCCTCTACTACTGCGTTGTAGATATGGTCAAGATTGACCCAGTTAAGTGAACTTGTTCTTTTCACACTTAAGTGTGTTTATTAAAGTGGCCCAGATTTACTCTTTTTCACATTGGGCATGTATTTATTCTTCCATTAGAAGTTTAATGACCCTCCTTTACATAATTATTCTTTGAACAAAGGAAACAAAATAATCTTGAATATTCCTATTAAATTAGGAATATTATAGTCCTCCCCTCTAAAATTTTTCTTGCCCTCAAGAAACTTACAAGGACTTGCAAAATCTCCAATGGAATAGACTTCTCCCAAGGGTATAATTGTGTTCTTGGTGAATGCACCAATCAACTGTCATCATAAAGAGGTGGGAGTTACATAGAAATAGTTTCTTACTATCCATTGATTCCTCAAGGCATGAGAGATGGTAAGTGTAGGGTACTCCAACCCCCATGAGAAGCTTCAATCTCCATGCTATCATCCAAACAAAGTGAGCCATCCTTGGTAGCTCACAGAAAAGGTTACCAATTCCCCCCATGTGCTTTGTGTAGGGGCTTCATGCATGGAAATTAGAGATGAGGATACTCAACTCACGTTGTCCCTCCTTCCATTTCTGATGAATGTGGAGTTGATGATCTTGGGATGCAATAAAATAGTCTTCATGAAGCCAAAAAGAACTTGGAACTTCATTATTCCCTCCATTGATTCTAGTGAGTCTTCTTGCCCAATCTCCTATGCATATAGTGAGTAAATCACCTTCACCATATGTGCTCCAAAAGAAATATGGAATAAGTGTCACATGATACATTGGATGGTGACAATAGTCCCTCCCTTGAGGCCAGCATTTCCCATCATCTTGCTACCTCAAATGATGGTACAATAAGTGCCATCCCACCACCTTCTTGCTGCAACAAGCTTCATCAAAGCTTGAAAATGATGGAGGATAATAGGTGTTGGCTGAACATGATTCCAGCAACACATTTCTTGCTCCAAGTACTCCCTTGTGAGAGATATTTTCCCATGAAAAGAGCCCAACACATGACCCTTTGCATAAGAAAACATAGCAGCAGTCACATAAGGTCCTATCCTCTCCTTGAAGTACAAATGAATATGGGAGATTGTATTCCCAATGGACACATTCACCCAATGTGTCATTCCTCCCCTCATTTCTATAAAAAATATGGGAGCATTATTGATATCATGATATAAACAAGCTTCCCTATGCCACCTCATGACAAGGTTACATTTTCCCCCAACCCAACGTACATACATGATCATTATATTCATTTTGAACAGAAATACATGTACATACATCATAGGCATAAGAAAATGTATGGACATGGAATTCGTCATGGGATGCCCACACTTCCTTCTTGTCAACCCAAGAAACCAAGCCTTATCCTTATGCATTCTTTTCTCAAAATACAAGGCATGAGACAAGAAAATCAAAAACTTTGGGTGGTACCCACACTCACCCAATAGAAACCAACGCAGGTCATCTCCTCACTACTTCAGATCTATATGTTGTAAGTGGTTTATATTCCACTTACTTTCTACCCTCATCATTCCACCATCACTGAAGGTGAAATGTATATTTGGTGCTTTAGGGAAGCACCCATCATGCTGCAAAACCTCCCTTAGCCCATCGAGGGAGTGGCCATGTTTGAAAATAGTTCTGGCCCATAGTTGGCCATGAAACTTATAAGGTAGGACACCCTTTTTAGGAGCCATGGCCTACACATGTAAAGTAAAATAATGCATGCAATCATAAAGTAAAGTGTGATTTGCATAAGCGCGCTTCTTACCCAAAGTCTCCAGCACTGTGATAGTCCCTCCTATTAGCCCCCTGTAAATTTTTGATAGAGAAAAGTAGGGGGATAAATTGTTTTTTGAGCCTTCAATGAATGCATCTCCCTTGGAGACACATCATCCTTGAAGTCTCCTGTGCCTTTGCCTTTGATAAAATCCCTTCTACTATTTCCCATTATAAGGCCCCTCTAATTGTGACAAAATTGTGCTCCTAAAGGCTTTCATTTGCCCTCGTATCCCTACAGAATTGTCCTTTCCACCCCTTCTTCCCTTGGTCAAAATCCCCCTTAAATTCTTCCTTTGCCCTTTTTTTTGGCTAAATTTCCCCTAGTCCTCCTTTTTTTATCCTCCTTAGGCCTTGAAATGCATTAAAATGGGTTAAAAATCCACTTTCCGACCTTATAATAGGCCTAAGCTCCTTTCACGCAAGTCCCCTGTAAATTTCCCCCATAGAACCCTGGCGCCAGAACCACACACTAGCCCCGAAGGCACTTGTCCCATATGTTCATCGGGAACATTTTCAACCATCGATCTATATAGATCGGACGATGATCGCGGCCCCCGAAACCTCCCATGTCCACAGTCCATTTCCCTGATCGCGCCATCGCCGTTCATTTGCTCACCAGATCGACGGTTCGGAGTGTACCCGCCCCTATGGCCCCCGCCGCGCACTGTAGCAAACCATCCAGTTTCTATTGCACCACCTTTGGGCAGAGGGCGGTATTCCCCGATTGGCCAATGATTCCATGCATCGTTCGACGTGTGGCTCCTGTACGATTTCAAAACAGCTATCTCATCACACGCTATCATTCGATACAGGATGCATAGCGATATCGCTGTGAGCTGTCTGATCTGAGGCGCCCCATGCAACGGTCATCACTCAACGAAATGGCGTGCAGTTTAACCAGAGTCATCCGTACCCCTGGCCCACTGTTCATTGCCCTCCGTCGTGTTTCCCACCATCGATTTCCTTTGAGATCTGACGGTTTGGATTCGTTTCCCCCCCGCTGTTGACCATTCCACCACCTCCCGGTCCTACCACGTCACCTCCACATGTCTCCGTCGTACATTCACCTCGCCCCTGTTATATATGTGCTTTCCAAGGTCAAGTGTTCATTATTTTACATTAAATCTATTGTGCTCCCGCCCACATCCGCCTGACCACATCCCACTATCATAGTGCATTTTCCACCATGTTTTTGCACCTTTCCACCATCTCACCAGTCTGCATGGCCATCCTCATCGTCCACATTGCGTCCATTACCCCCATCCATAGATTTCATAACGAGTTTTCTGTTTTGTAGGGTTTTGAGGCAGCGAAAGCCGCCATGATTTGTACACGTTGTCACAGTGACAGAAGATACAGGAAAAGACCGTGTACAGAGGCAGAGATCATGAAGAAAGGCCCGAAGAGGTACCACAATGGGATTTGCATTTAAAGAGGAAATTTCAAACTCTGCAAATCTTTCCGGCACCATTAACACACATATTTCATAGTCAGAGGTATAAGTGGAGCAGCAGAGAGCTTAAGGCACGCAAATGAAGACATACAAGCCTTAGGTTCAAATATTTAAAGGCAAAGTATCGGATTGAAGACTGAGGGACCACGCAGAAGGTACAACACGCAGAAATCAATGCATATCAGGGGTTTCTACAGCAGCATAATGTTTTTTCTCCATAAAGGACAGGGCGCCCATGCAGTGTTCAATCTATGCCATGTTCTGGAGAGATTTTCTACCCTGAAATAGCTCCGGTACTATCAGAGCATTTATTTCATCAGTATGGAATAATTCTTTATCATTCATTTATCTTTTGTTTATTCACCAATAGCACCACACAATACTGTAGTCAGAGTACATCAGAGTTATATCAGAGTAGTCTGAAGACTGAATAAGATCATTCATTCACCCAAGGCATGAGAGATACAAAGAGAATCATATTAGCAAGCTATTCCCCCATTCGAAGAGAATTTTCTTGATGAAGATGAGGGAATCATAGAAGAGTCTAATGGGAACACAATAAACATGTTTGAAACAGAAGATTCAATCCATAACTGTTACTCAGAAGAAGATCAGCCCTCACCCTTTGATTGGGAGGAGGAATGGTTGGAATCTGAAGATTACAGGTTAGGGTTTGAGAATGCCATGATGCAGGTCAGAGAAAAATATGAAATTAGAAGCAAAAAGCGCCAAGAAACTGCCAAACCAAAAGCTTCTGAGGTCACCATCAAGGAAAGGCCTGAGAAAACTTCTAAAGCAACTACTGAAAGTAACAAATCAACAGCTGAGAGTTCTGGAAAGAATAAAGAAAAGGACAACCAAAATACTGATACACAAGGTAGACCAGCTAGTAGCACTAGCACTATAGTTAGTGCTCCTGATAAAACCGTCACAAACACTGTACATAACAAGAATCAGCACACTGATTCAGCCACTAAGGAAGTGGCTAACAAAACAGAGTTGAGCATTTCCAAGAGTCAGTCCACTTTCAATTTGGAAAGTGATATTGCAAAAATTAAAATCTCTGTCCCACTCTCTGAGCTAGCCACTCAAGATGTATATAAAGGCCAAATTTTGAAAGCATTAAATTTAGGTGAGAACGGTGACACTGTAAATCTGAGTGACGATCAACCTGCCCTTCTTTTTGGTCCAAAGATATAAGGAAAGTTTCAGGAAGGGGTAGTGCCCCCTTTTTATATCAGTCTTAATATCCATGATAAGATCCTCCACAATGCAATGCATGATTCTGGGGCATCACACAACCTAATGCCTAAAGTAGTAATGGAAAGATTAGGCCTAGAGATAACCCGTCCCTATAAAGACCTATATTCATTTGAATCTAGTAGAGTAAAGTGTCTTGGCCTGATCAAAGATTTATGTGTGAGCCTTACTCAGATTCTTGCCAAGTGTATGGTCATGGATGTCATTGTGGCAAATGTGCCGCCCAAATATGGCATGTTATTATCAAGATCATGGGGAGCCAAGCTACAAGGAACAATGCATATGGATGGGGCTTATGCCACAATCCCAATCTTTGGCCAACTTAGAAGACTGTACAAGGAAGCACAAATGAAATTCATGGTTAATAGCCCTGAAAGGCCTAAAAATTCTCCTCTATACTCTGTACATACAGACCTGGATTCCTTTATCTTTTGTAATGATGAATATTTAAGGGGACCAGAATCTAAAAACGTAGATACAAGCAAAGGTACACAGGAGGAAACAAAGCTAATGGATTTAAACAGAATGGCTACCCTAGACTTAGAGGAATAAGACGTAGAAAACCTCAAACAATGCACTGAAAAAACAACGCGAAGTGAACCAGAAATATAATGCAATCAACCAACTAGTCACCTCTCTGACTTCCACATCCGTAACAAAAAACTAAACAGCCCACATCCTAGTGCAGAACCTATAACGCAACATAATGACGAACCCATCTGTAGGGAAAGGGACGATAACGAAAACGAGAATGGACCCTTGTGGGAAATGAGTTTCGATGGGTCGTGCACAAGAAGAACTGCTGGGGCATGAGTGTGGATTCATAACACGAAGACTGATTACGTAGAGAGCCACGCCTGTAATCTGCACTTCAAGTGTACAAACAATATTGCAGAATATGAGGCTCTGATCCTAGGCTTAACTCTGCTGAAAAAATTAGGAGCCCATAGGATAGTCGTGCGTGGATACTCTGACCTGATTATTAAACAGGTGAATGGTGAATACATAGCGAAACATCCTAGGCTGGGAGCATATAGGAATGACACTATGGATCTACTGAAAACGTTTGTTGAATACAAATTAGTGTTCATTCCTAGGGGTCAAAATGTCATTTCAAACGGATCAGCTTGCCTAGCTAGTTCATACCCTAAGACCCCAAGCGACCAATAGATCATCATTCAGACCAAATTCAGACCTGTAGTGCGAGACAACAAAAAATATTGGTAGGTTTTTGAAGGAGATAAACAGATTGAAGTTTTCCTGGCAGGCAGAAACGAGTTTGAATTTTCTGATTCAGACTCCAAATCTGACAGTAGCTGCCTAAGTGAAGAATCCTCAGATGAGGAAGAAACTCCCTGTAACATAGAAATAAACTCTTTAAATGAACAGACTAGAAATCCAGATGGAGAATGTGAAAATGCAGATAGTGAAGAAGTAGAGGTGCTGCAGGCCAAAGATAAGAATATACCCAGGGGCCTGGCACCTTTAGAAGACCTCTTTGACTTTGATGATGTATCAAAAAAGCCCACTATCGAACACGTAGACTCCGATGTTAAAGAATGCAACATATGCACTGCAGATAAGCCCAAAATGATTAAACTGGCTAACTCCTTACCTGCGGACATGAAGAAAAAATACATTGACCTTTTCAAGGAATTTGTTGATGTGTTTGCTTGGAGTTATGAAGACATAAAGGCCTATGACACAAACATCATTAAGCACAAAATACCCTTGAAAGAAAACCAGAAGCCCTTCAGACAAAAAATTCGCAAAATCAATCCAAAAAAATTGCCTGCAGTAGACAAAGAGATTAAGAAGATGTATGAAGCAGGTATAATTGTGCCTGTAAGGTTCTTTGATTGGGTATCAAACTTAGTGGCTATGAGAAAGAAAACAGGGGAAATCAGGTTGTCTATAGACTTCAGGAATCTTAATAGAGCCTCACTCAAGGACAATTACCCTTTGTCGAAAATGGAACATATTCTTTAGAGGGTAGTAGGTTCTAAAAGGATTTCCCTGCTAGATGGTTTTTTGGGTTACAACCAAGTCCTAGTAATCCCAGAAGATCAACTCAAAACAGCCTTTACCACTCCATGGGGTACCTTTATGTATGTGAATATGCCTTTTGGATTGATGAACGCTGGTGCAACCTTCCAAAGAGCGATGGACATATTTTTTTCAGATGAGATAGGGTACTTCATTGTTATTTACTTAGATGACATAACAGTCTATTCCAAGATTGAAGAAGAACATCTAAAACATCTAAGAAAAGTGTTTGAAAAATGTAGAAGGTTTGGTCTATCAGTGAATCCTAAAAAGACTGTGTTTGGGCTACAGGAAGGTAAACTTCTTGGCCACATTATATCTGAGAAGGGAATTAGGATAGACCCACAATGAGTTGAGGGAATACTACAAATCATACACCTAAGAAAAATCAAGGAATTACAGTCCTTCATTGGGAAAATCAACTTCCTTAGGAGATTTATCCCAAATCTAGCAGAACACCTTAGGAATATGACTAACATGCTGAGGAAAGGTGAAGGGGTTAAATGGACTATTGGAGCTAAACAATCTTTTGAATCAGTAAAACTTGCACTCACCCAAGCTCCTGTCTTGATTAGCCCTGATTTCTCAAAAGACTTCCTGATATTTTCATTTTCCTCTAAGCACATAGTCGCTGCAGTCTTGCTGCAGAAAAAACACAGAGGGAATGGAGCAACCAATTTCCTTTTTCAGCAAAGCACTCAGAGATGCACCCTTGAAATACAACATAATGGAGAAACAAGCCTATGCTCTGATTAAGGCCTTGAAAGACTTCAGGGTGTACATATTGCATTCTCACACCATAACTTATGTGCCCAACATCATAGTCAAAGATATACTGTCCCAAGACCCAGATGGGAAAAGGGGAAAATGGATTGCTGTGATCTTAGAATACGACCTTGAGATAAAACCCACCAAACTGATTAAAGGTCAGGGCTTAGCTTGACTAATGGCTGAATCAAACTTACAAGCCCTTGGATGAGAAACAAGAATTTCCTGATCCCAGTGTTGAGGAAAAGTTTCAGAGCTCTCCTTGGTATTCTGACATTCTGTATGTGCTTACACACCTCAATGTCCCACCCGAACTATCAAAGACTAAGGCCAGATTCTTAAAGATAAAATACAGGAGCTATTGCATATTGAATAACTGCTTATACTGGAAAAACCCAAATGGCCTATTGCTTAAATGTTTGCCTGAAACAGAGGCAGAGAAGATTAAACAAGAATTCCATGCAGGAGAATGTGGAGGCCACCTGAGTTGGAAAGCCACCGCAAACAAAATACTCAGAGTTGTTTATTATTGGCCCACACTCTTCAATAATATCCATAAGATGATAATCACCTGCCACAAATGCCAGATTTTTGAAGGCAAAAGAAAACTCCTTCCCTTACCTCTACAACCCATCACCGTTGAAGGTCCCTTTCTGCAATGGGGCCTAGATTTCATAGGGGAGATTCACCCTACTTTTTATGCACAGCACAAATGGATCCTAACAGCCACAGACTACTTCACTCAGTGGATAGAGGCCATACCCACTAGGAATGCCAGAGACTCAGTCATCATTAGTTTCCTAGAAGGTCACATCCTCTCTCGGTTTGGCTGCCCAAGGAAAATAATCACTGATAATGCTACTGCTTTCGGATCCAAGAAAATGGTTGATTTTTGTCACAGGTATCAAATAACACTCGGTCATTCAACTACCTATTACCCTCAAGGTAATGGATTAGCTGAATCATCCAACAAGAGCCTGGTGATCATCATCAAGAAGCTATTAGAAGAGAACAAAAAGTCATGGCATAATAAGTTGGTGCATGCCTTGTGGGCTGACAGACTCACAACAAAGAAGTCCATTGGCATGTCACCATTTCAACTTGTTTGTGGTACAGAATCAGTATTTCCTACCAGCCTTGGGATACCAGTGATTAAGCTAGTCTAGGAGATTCAAACAGAAGAAGACAGAATGTTGAGAAGAATAAACCAAACAATCCATTTTCAGCAAACAAGGGAAGAGGTCTACAACAGAGCAGTAAAAGTTCAGGAAAATATAAAGAAATTGTTTGACAGAAGAACCAAAGCTGCTGATTTCAAAATTGGAGATAAGGTTCTGAAGTGGGACTCAAGAAGAGACGATAAAGGAAAGCACAACAAGTTTGACAGCTTGTGGAAAGGTCCATACATCATCCAGGCCACTGTGGGTTCAAATGCTTTTTTCCTACAGGGATTAGATGGTACAAAGCTGTTTGGGGGTCCTGTCAATGGCAGGATGCTCAAGCACTACTTTTGTTGATTTTCCATTTCCAGTTTCTATTTCCATTGTACATACCATTTCAGTTTCTATTTTCAAGAAAAAGAGAAAATGTTTAAAAAAAAAATAGGAAAGGAGAGGTTCAGACATGCCTAAAACATGAACCTATGAAGTGCAAAGGATTGGCTGTAATATGATCAAAACCTGAGCCAAAGAAAGTAAAGGCAGCTGGTCCTAACATGCTCAAAATCTGGGCCATCAAAGGAGAAAGAGGAATCAACTCTAACATGCCCAAAACCATAGCTGAAATGAAGAAAAGAAGTGACTCTAGCATGCTCAAAACTTGAGTCACAAAGACAAGAAGGATATTTCAAGTTTCAGATCTCAAGCCTTCACAGTTTTGTTTTCAGTTTTCTGCAAAATTTTGTCCATGTGCAACTGTTTTTATGCCTTGGATCCACAGCAAGTCAGACAGTCTAATCCTGGCTTGACTGTTTTTCAATTTCTGTCATAGAATATAGAGAAGAAATCTGCTAGACAATTTAATCCTAGCAAATATTAGATTAGGTAGAGAAACGTATGAGACCAACAGTCTAATCTGGTCTCATGGAGCAATAAGGGTAGATTTAGAATAGATTTATTTTCTGTTTGTAAAAATAAAATATGTAAAGGGTCTGCTGGCTCAAATGCACCCTAAAAGAAGAAAAATGTAGGATTATAGTGTGGGTAGGTAGATTGACTGGGAAAGTTTTTCTGCTGATGTAATGTCTTCATGTTGTGGCAGCCGATCTAGAGAAAGAAAGGGATGTGCCAAGCAGCAGGCAACTGGCCTTCTCCAAAGATCTATTCTTATAATTCTTGACTCCTTCAAGAAGAAGCCATCCCCATGTGGAGCCACTGTTAGCCCCTTATAAATTTCTTGACAAGCAAGCAAGGGGCTAGTTTGTTTTATAAGCCTGCAAGGAATGCATTTCCCTTGAAAACACATCATCCTTGCAGCCTTTTCCTATTCCCTGCCTTGTGGCTATTTCCCTCTACTGCTCTAAGTCAATAGGCCTTGCTGATAGATAATTATGCTCCTAAAGGTTTTAGTTCTGCCCTTTATATCCCTGCATAATGTCCCATTTCATCCCTTCTTCCCTTTGTCAAAACCTCTTTTTCTGTACCCCCAATTCCCTCCTCACATCCTCCAAAACCATCCTAAAATCCCTTTTAAAACCTCCCAAGTATGCTCTATTTGGTTTAAATCCCCCTCATTCCCCTATCGTTGCCCTTGGCTAGCCTTAAAACGCTTTAAAAACGAGCCAAAATCATATTTTCTGCATAGTCTGGGCCTGGCCCCTTTTCGGCCTAGCCCCCGCACCTTCTCCCTCCTCGCAGAACTCGGCACTATGACCGAAAGCTGGCCTGCAAGGTGCTAATATCCAATGTATATTGGGAGCATTCTCAACCGTTGATCTGCACAGATGCGGACGGCGATCGCGGCCCCGCAACCTCCCATGTTCACAGTTCATTTCTCTGATCGCGCCATCGCCATCCATTTACCCTAAGATCCGACGGTCCGCGATCCTCTGCTCCTGTGGCCCCCATCACGCATTGTACCAAAACCACCTAGTTTCTATCGCACCGCCTTTGGGCGGTAGGCGGTATTTGTCCATAGGCCAACGATTCCATACATCATCTGACGCGTGGCTCCTGTACGATTCCAAAACCGCTATCTCATCGTGTGTTATCGTTCGGTACAGGACACGAAGTGATATTGCCGACAGTCGTCTGATCTGTGATCGCCCATCCAACAGTCATCGCTCAACGAAGTCGCACAGGGTTTAACCCATAGTCTCCATACCCGTGGCCCACCGTTCGTCGTCGTCCGCTGCGTGTTCAACCGTCGATCTCCTCTCAGATCTGACGGTCTGTTTTGTTTCCCCTTTGTTGACCTTTCCGTCGTCGCCTGACTCCTCCATGTCACCTCCACGTTTCTCACCATACATTCGCCCCTTCCATTTTATATATTCATTCAAAAGGTCCATTTTAAGGTTTTTACGTATATTTTCCTCTGCACTTCGCCAACCTCCCACTAGAGCACCTCTCCACCACTCCTCTGCATTTTTTCACCATTCATCTGCACTCTCACTATCATCCTCACGGTCATCCACATCATCCTACCCCCATTATTTTCTTAACCTGTGTTCATATTTTGCAGGGTTATCAGAGGCGGAAAACTGCCATGGTTCATATGTACTACTTCAATGGCGTGCTGCGCAGGCAGAATTAAATCTGGAAGTTGGTACTACAATAGAAAAACTCAGAAAGGTAGCGGCGTCATAAATATTACCCAGTGACAGTTCAACCCCCGTGAAGAAACCTATCCAATGAAATTAAAGCCCAGACTCTGTAGCCAGAATTTGAATTAAGAAGCAGAGAGCTTAAGGCATGCAAATAAGGATAGTTAGGACTTATGTTCAGAGTTTGAGATGGCAAAGCACTAAATCAGTGATCCCACGCATCATGCAGAAAGGTACAGCATGCAGAAATTCATATATATCAGGGCTCCACATCAACAGATTGTCCCAAAGGACGAAGAGCCCATATCAGTTTCATTATTTACCGTGTTCCTGAAGGTTTCCGCCTTAACCACAGTCCAAAGCTATCAGAAGCATTTGTTTCACAAGCATGGTAGTCCATTCAGTCATTTTGTTTATACACTAGAGTACTACATAGTACTGGAGTCAGAGTACATCAGATTCATATCAGAGTAATCTGAAGTCTGAAGAAGATCATTCGTTCACCCAAAGAAAACCAGAGATTAATGCACAGGATTTAAACAGAATGGGCTTTGACCCTCTTTCTTTTCACAGTTTTAATGCTGCATTTAGTTCTTCACCTACCTCCTCTGCTCCTCCGGAGCTATAAATTCATGAAGAAACTAATTGTAAGGGTTGTTGATCAGTTATCAGAGAACTGCAAGTAGTTTCTTTTGAGACACAGTGTCTGTGTAAAGTTGTAAGATAGGTTGAAGGAGATGTTTTCAGATTGAGTATTCAGCCATTGGCAATGTTGTACTTGATTGGTGTTACTTTTTAATATGACAAGCACATTTATTTGGATCCTAATCTAAAGCAGCGGTGATGTTTTCCTATCTTTGTGTTTAATTCATTTCATTTCGTTTCTATTGGCTTGCATCAGAATATTGGCATAGGATTTACCCTTGTTAGGTACCTTATGTTTCTGATCTCCTTGCCATTAATGTTTCTCTTCTAAATGTATTATCTAAGAAACGTTTTCAGTTGGTTTAACCAGTGTATTGGATGTTATTTCCTGCTCTCTGATGTATGAATTAAATGAATTCAGTTCTTAGATGTTTCTTGTTGAGGATTTAGTTGGAAGATTTGGGAACATTGGGGATTAGAATTAGCCCGGTCCACTAGGATCCTTGTGCGACCATCTGGTCTTTAACTTTGTGCTCTAAAACTATGTTGTCTCCTCCCCCCTTATCATTCCATATCACACAATCATCTTTAAGATACTATGTTTTAGATGACTTGCCCAATTTAAATCTTGCACATTGGATAGTAAGCAAATCCTTTCCTGACTCCATTGCCCAATGGTCGTGAATATTTCCTGGAACATTTCACCTCTGCCTTATCCCTCTTTTCTCATCCTGGTCTTACAATGGATCCTTCTTTCTTGATAACCAGCAACCAAACAAAAAAATCAAACAAATAAACCCTGTGCCTACAACTAGCCTAGCATCTTAACATTCAAGCTTCAAAGACATATACACCTTTGATATAACATAGAGAGATCCCTCTCTGGACCCAGGAGGGCTAGATCCTGAGGTCTGAAAGTGGTTTGATGTTGTCTCATCTTTTGGTCTTGCCAATCTGGCCAAAACATGGGAACCCCAACACCTCCCTTGGCCAGATGTATCATTACTGTACAAGGTTGAGAGAACACTTTTCTCTTTCCATCAAAGGATTTCCCTAGTGGGCTTCATCCAAGTAAGGAGACATCAAGGCATAGATCATCATAGAAATATGTATGGACTGATGTGTCCTTGCTTTTCTTGAATAGATATTCATGCCTTCTTAAAACATCACTCCTTTGAAATAAAGAGGGGTAAATGTTTCTTACCCTATGAAGCTTTCCCTCCTCTTTTTATTTTGCAATATTCGGGATCTCACCATCTGATAATGATGGCACATGCTGCTCATGGATTGTGCCATAATCTCTATATGTGAGACTCTTTGAAACTCCTTGCAAGAACATAAGAGATTATCTTCTTGGAGCAACTGCCCCTTCTTCATCTTCATGAAATGCTAGATATGCCTTTGTTATGACTACGCTGTCACCCCTAGCCTCTCCTTCAATGGTGGAAAATGCCCCATTATGAATAGGAGATCTTAGATCTTGGTCTACCTCTGAAAGAGGAATCCCCATGTCTTATTTTTGAGAAGAAGACTCTTCATCCAATGAGGATCTTGCCCTTGGAAAGGTCTCAAACAAGTTCACATTCTCGTCAATGGTCTTCATAGGTGGAATTGGATTTGTAGATCCTCCCTTTGTCACACTTCCTCTCTTCCTCCTCATGCAGAAGTTGCTGATAGAACATGGTAGCTTCGATGAAATGGCTGAGTGCTCATACCCACAAGATGAGGATGTAGAATTCTCCTCATGCATAGATCTTATAGATCCACTTGGGGAAACCTCATGGTCTATTCCCTTTATCTCTCTGTTTTTTCCCTGAGGCTTAAACATAGTTTGGAACAGAGTTCTTGAGAACTCATTCTCTTCCATTCCTCCAAGAAAATGGTTTTGACCCTTACTTTCTGTGTCTTCCATGCAATAATTCTCTTTCTTTTGTCTTCTTCCTTCCTGAAAAGACATCTTGGCTTGATGCTCATAGGCTCGGCCAAGGATCATGCTTTGATACCACTGTAATATCCCAAAGTTGGGATAGATAGCAAGGCATGCCTGAAAAATGCATTTTTCAGGAATGTCTACTATAGCTCTTAAAATAAGCCCTTAGATCCCTTAGATCTGAGTATCTAATTCCTAAATCCAGTAGGGTATCAAAAATAAATCCTTCTAGGTGGATTAAACAGATCTCGCACACCTAGTTCCCTTGAAAAATGCCCCAAAGAGGGACTGCATCAATAACAAACAATCCTGCTCAGAAAATAACGTAGTTTCTACAGAGCAGTGATAGGAGGCTCATGAAATGATCTTAAATAGTACTTACAGTAGCATATAAGTTATACAATGAATTTAATCAAATACATGGCTGAAAATACAAGTCATAAACATAAGAAATCCCCTCAAAAGAGGGCTGCAACCATTGAATGACTGAAAAATACCTTGACAGTGTTATTTCTATTAGGCTACAACTGATGTTGATTAAATTTTAGATCTAGAGCAGATTTTTGCATAAAATGTCAAATCCATATTAGATCCATGCACTAGAAGAGCTCCTATTTCAGATCCCCTTGGAATTTTTGGGTTTGCACCAAGCATAAGTAGTATATCTGAGATCTAAGAAAGCAAATCTGCAGAAATATTCAGAAATGCTGAAGTATTCAGAATATGCAGAACAGATCTGAAAATTAAAATGTGTAGATCTACTCCAATGGATCTCAAAGTGAAGGGTAGATCCCCAACACTCAAAAACCAACTCTCCAAATGGTGCACCCAAAGCCCCTGCAACACCACCTACAAGAATAACACAAATATGGTGTAGAAACTGCACTGTAGGGGATAGATAAATGATGGCCACATGCCAAGATCAGAAACTGAAGCTCATGCATTCAAATACACTTCCTCCAATAGAGTAGAGGCCTCCTCCACAGGAAAGAGAACTGAAATGACTTAGATCTGAAGAGATCTAATCTCCACTGAAAATAACGCAGTCCCTCGAGGGAGACTGTGCTGCAGCTTGAATAACTTAGTGGGCCTGATGCTAAGATGCAAATATGAAGCTCAAATAGTGGATTCACTCTTCCAGGAGGTTAAAAGACACACTCACTAACAAGAGGCTCCAATACAAGCTAGATCTGAACAGATCTAGAGTCCCACTTGCTGTAGCTTACAAAAGCAAGCAAACCCTCCTTGGATCTATGTTGCAGTTGGAAGTAGAGTCATGGTCTCCAACCAGGTAGTGGACTAAGCAATACAAGCTCTCCCAAGAGCTACTCAATAGAAAGATATGTAACTCCTAAACAGGAAATTCCAATGAAATCTAGGCTAAGCAGCCAAGAAAGCTGTTTGTCTCAACGGACAACAATTAAGAAATCAAATCATCAACCCCCCATATGTTGCCTTCCCCTTCCTTTTACAAGATGGGAGTTTTCCAAAAACCTAAACCACCTTCATCAAATTATCCCTTTCACACAAGAGACCTCCTTCTAGAATTACGTTGTGCCTCATTGATGAGCACTCCTCCACTACTGCACTGTAGATATGGTCAAGATTGACCCAGTCAAGTGAACTTTTTCTTTTCACACTCAAGTGTGTTTATTAAAGTGGCCCAAATTTACTCTTTTTCACATTGGGCATGTATTTATTTTTCCATTAGGAGTTTAATGACCCTCCTTTACATAATTATTCTTTTAACAAAGGAAACAAAATAAAATTGAATATTCCTATTAAATTAGGAATATTATAGATTCCCACAGCTGGTAGGGAGAAGTCAAAGGACTTGTTATATTCCCAATTAGCCATGAGCTAGTTGGAATATTAATTTTTTCTTTTGCTTCCTTGTTTAATGAATAAGAGGATATGGAGATCCATAAATCTCCTTAATATGAATAAAATAAATTCAAATGTGAAAGTAGGACATCTTGGTAGCTTAATTGAGCACCCTTGTGTGTGAAAAGGGGTTGGAAAACCTAGACTGGGTCAACTTTGACCAAATCAACAGCGTTGTCATGGAGTAGTGACATTCATTGAGGGACATTGTAGTTTTAGTTGGAGACTCTTTGCATGGATGTAGTGTCTTAAATGAGTGGGGCCTAGCATTAGGAAGCTCATCACTTATATAAGGAAGAGGATGGTAGCCATATTCAGTCATGTTATGTTTATTATATTTTGATAGATGGTCTATTTAGACATATAGCTTTCTTCAATTATTTAGCTAAGATTGCGGTGTTATTTAGCACAGGGTGTTCTTGAGTAGGAATCCCATCTCTTTCCTTGAGAATCCTCTAGGAAGATCTTTGCGCTACATTCCACATTTAGGAATCAGTCCAAGGCTTCAGTCTTAATGTACAATGCAGTTGTTGTTGAGGTTTTATTTTATGTTGCAGGGTAGAAGTTGTGGAGGGTTGATTTGGGTGATTTTTGAGCTAGATCTCATTAGAGGGAGGTTCCTTTCTCTTTGGATACTAGTAAAGAAGGCCCTGGAGCATCATTGATACATTTGGCACGAGGCCATAGTGTTTTTATCCCCTACAACACTTTAACAGTCTGGATCTGCGTTATTTTAGGGAGGAGTTGCAAGGGTATTTGCAGTAGGTGATTTATTCAGTGAAGGGGCCAGCCTTTCATCCGGAGGATGCATTGGAGTAGACCACATTCATTTTCATATCAACTTCAGCCATTTCTCTTTAGTTACTTTTTTCAGCATACTTTCAGCCCTAGGGTTGCAACTCATTTTTTATTATAGGGTGTTTTTCCTGGAGACCATCTGGGGTTCTTGTTTGGAGGTTGTATAGAGCCCTGATCTTCATTGTAAATTATCATTGAGGCATATATCAGCCATTTATATTTTGTGTACTCATTTTCTGTAGCATTTCTTCTATGACTGTGATGTAGCATTGTCTCTGACATTTTGATATAGTAGCAACACCTCAATTTGAGGGTTTTGTCTATTGGAGGCCTGTTCTATCTTGTTGTATGATTTTTAGCCCATTATTTTTTACTATTTTGCTACTATTATGATGAATTGAAAGGCTCCATATTGGCCTCATGTTTTTATATGATGTTTTACACTGTTATTCCAACATTTTTTTCTATATTCCTGCTTTTCCCATTTGGTAATATTAGAGTGGTATCAGAGCATAATCTTGGCTCAGCCTGTGCATCTTAAGCCAATATGTCATCAGAAAAATGAGATCCTCTCATAGATAGAGAGAATAAGTATCTCATAAGAAGAAATCGAAAGTTTGATTATACAGATGATAAAGAAGACAAGGGTAAAACCCCTTTATCAAGAGAAGATGAAGAGGAGTATCCCAAGCTACTTCTTCGAACTATGCAAGACATTGCTAGGGAAATAAAGGAGATGAGGATGGATAGATACAATGAATACCCTAAAGGGTTTCTACCTGGTGAAGAATCTAACATTTCTCATCACTGGAGTGATCAACCAGTGAAGAAGCAACAAGTTTCCCAATGCTCTACAATGCCTACATTCTTAGCAGTGGGAAATGAGGGGTTTCGAGAACAAGAAACTCTTGAAGACTATTTCATGGAGTATGAGTCTCAATCTCAGAGATTCAAGGATCACTTGAGTTTTCAAGAATTTTTTCAAATCAAGGACGGTAGGAGCCTTTACAACACCCTCCAAAGGACTACCATTTCAAAATTTCTGGAGCCCCTTAACCAAAAGAGAAATTGTTGGGTCACTAAGTCGTGTGTAAACATTCATGAAAATTGCGACCATACTCCATTAATTGTGTCGCTGTGTCGCGCTGTGTCGATATCTCTTAAAAATGACGAAACCACGACCTGCGACCTAGCTGCAGCCCTGTGTCGCCGTGCCGCAAGGTCGAGATCACGCCTGTGTCTCGTTAGCGATCCGCGACGATCTGCATCAGCTTTTGCATTAATGCAGCTAGATTTCATCACTAAATTGTAACTGGTTTTTATCACCATGTCGTTCTTATCGTGGGACTCCTTTCTGAATTTGACAGGTGAAACTCAAGAAGACATAGAGTGCATACCTGTGCTCTCAGATTCTAGTGACATGGCGCCCCCGCTATCTCGGAGAAAGGACAAGAAAATAGTGGAAGAGATTGATGAGCTGTTGGTGGTGTCCCCACCTCCAATATACCGAGATACACTATGTACTTTTTCAAAAGACGACAGCATGAGATGGTACCAGATTTATCAGGAGTTCACCAAACTAGAAGAAGAATTTCCAGAAGATCTCCCAGACCGGGAAATTTACTTGGCAGTAAAGAGATCCAAACTACATCTGGCAGGGGCGCATCCAGCCATATTCCCATGTCCGGAGATCATAGACTGGATCATTCAAAAGACAGACCCCGATAAATTTGTGATCAGGGATCACGGAGGCAGAGATTTCACTACGCTGGTAGGCTCGGATGCACACATTTATTATTCACTGCCTCGCCCAAACCAGCATTTCACTCCAGAATGGGCTGCTACTCACGCCGTCCCAATAGTTGATACTATTAAACAATGGTGGGAGGAGCCCGAGAAGTTCAAGGTAAAAAAGAACCAGGAATACCCAGTGGCAAGCCTAAGGAAGGTTTACAAATTGGTTGCCGCCATGCTCTGCAGACTTTACGGGCGCCCAGATTGCTCCACCTTCAGCGGAAGTTGGGCTACTATTATGGAGTATGTGACAACACAGGGCACCCGTTTCAACTGGGCCGGCATACTGATGACGTCAATGCAGACCAACTTGAACTCGGCATTGGCCCCGGACGAAGGAATGCCTGCTGAATTTTACATGGCCTCATACCTACTAGACGCGGTTTGCGCCCGAGTAGATTTTGATGGATGGGAGCACAACTGGGACTCCGAGAACACGCGCGCAATTCATCTACAACTCAAGGTATTTTGGGAGTCCAAATACAAACAGGATATAGATCAGATCTCCCAAATATTTGTTCCCGCACTGTACATACATTTATTTGGCCAAGACGCCCCTTGCATGTCGTGGCGGGCCAAGGAGACTCTGGTTAAAGTGGCGCACTGGTTCCCTTTCCCTGGGTACACCTTCATCCGAGTCTTTGGAACTTACAAGGCGCCACATGCTATGCCTCGCTTCGTGACGGACAAAATGCTTATTCAGGAGGTGTGCTTTCAGATGTCACACGGATTCTCCAACATCGTGTCTAAGGGAAAAAAGAAGCCGTGTCCCACTCTGCCCCTCACCATTGGTTCATTCACAGTTAAAGACTTCAAGGAAGTAATAGCAGAGGCAGAAGCAATGAGAAGTTATCAGCTGGGGGCACTTGAACACCGAATATATGACCCAGAGAGAATAGTCCCTGAACACTGCCGGAGAGCCAACCTCAAGTGGACTTATCAGCATCTTGAACGCCCAGCGGAAGATGAGAGAAGAAACTGGTATAATGCTGAAAGACAACTTGCTCCGGGAATTGACGTGGTCCAGGAAGACTCAGATGATCAGAACTTAGAAGACAGAAGACGTCAGTTAGGAGGTGCCTCTTCATCCATACTCAAGAAATCTCGAATCAACACAGGGCCAACTCCATCCATCAAACAAAAGGAAGCAGAGGCAAAAGCCCAGCAAGAAAGGGAGAAAAAGCTAAAAGAAGATGAGGAGGCGTGCCAAAAGAGTGCAACAGCAACACAAAAGAAGAAGCTGGCCAAAGAGGCCAGGAAAGAAAAAGAAGACAAGGAGGCACAAGCTGCAGCGGAACGGGCACTTAAGGCAGAGCTGGACAAGGCAGAGGCTGAACGCCAAAAGAAAGCCGAACAGGCTGCTGCAGCTGAACAGAAGAAGAGGGCCGAAATAGAAGCAGCAGCAGAAGCTGAACGGCGGAGGAAGGAAGAAGAAGAAAAGAACACAGAGGAAAGGGAGGATGACATGCTGGACGACCTTGAGGTAACCCCTCTCGATATACCTCTGGGCCGTACAAAACTCTCTGATGTCAGATCGCCCCATGTACAGGAAGAAGATGTGTTTGACTTGACTAGGCTCACATTTGATCAGTTTTCGTTCAAAATCCGTCAAGAGAAGAGGAGGTCGTTGGCACAAAGTCCCTCTGCATCATCCGCAGTGTCAACAGGCAAGGATATAGTTTTGGATACCAGGACTAATCCGGTAATGATAGCATCAGCAGGTACTGCCTTCGCTGCGGCTACGGAAGAGAATGTAACCCGGATGAGTAGAGAAACAGTATCTCTACAAAACAGACTGCACGCAGCTGAACAACGCGAAAAGATAGCAGAGCTGGAGAAAGCAGAATTGCAAGCCGAAGTCTAGCAACTTCGAAACCAAGCTCTACCAGCAAATGAAGTCTCTCTTGCCATTTTCAAGGAGTGTGAGGTGTTGGAAGTAACGATGAGACAGGTATATGGTGAAATGTTCACCATCAAACAAACAGTCGCTCCTCTGGCAAGAGAACGAATGGAAACCAGGCAAAGACAAGATCAGCTCAAAGAGGCTTCACAGGCTTTGGACAGGATGATGGGTTGGACAATGCAGTACCCTCAGGCACCTGAAAATTTGCCCAAGAGGGACTGGATCCAGACGCAGGATGCAAAATTTCAACTCCGCATGGCGATGCAATCTGGAGACAAATTGTCTAAAGACCTGGACAAAGTGATGTCCTCGTATAACCACCTGATTAGTGGTATCGACTCCATGCATACGTTGCATCACATCCCATCGCTTGGGGCATTAGAAGAGGAGAAAACCTGGGAACAAGTAAACCAGGACATTCAATTGTTCTTACAACCTATCAAGCAGGCCGCAGCTGATCCAGAGCCCTCCGCATCTCAAGAGCATCTTAGCCAATTCATCGCCGCTCCAGCGCGGATTTATACCAAGCTTGCGTCGCTTTCAAATCAGATCGGACAAAAAAGGGAGACCTTAGTACCAAACGCTTTGGAATGTGTGCATAGGTTGAAGGAGGAGGTACCTCTGGTATCCCCCATAGCGGCAGAACACCAGGCATGGCAGGATTTCCTCAGAGAGCAACAGATTGACATCCCTGACATTAACATTTCGCGTCCCGGCAGCAGCAAGTCGTGAACAGCAAGTAGAACCAGGTCGCAAATCGCACCAACAGGATCGGTCGCAGGTTGCACCTCCTACCTAGGTCGCAGGTCGCATCACCGACCCAGGTCGCAGAAAGATTGGGTCGCAAGGTAACCCAAAGGTCAAGAAGGCGAACAGTCAAGGAAACCCAACGGACAATTTTGGCATTATAAATACCCCTACGGGACATTGTAAAAGGGATTTTTCTTTTTTGGAAACTCAGGAGCTACAAGCATTGTATTGAAAGATCTGACACTTGAGCATATGAATATAGAATCTTGTTAAAACACCCTATGGTTATAATGTGTTTTGCTGTGTAAACACTTTGTGTATTTCCTTGAACAGTTTCAGAATATCCTATGATTAATGAAGCTGCTCTTTTCATGTCATCGTTTATGCGTCATGGCTATCCGTGTAGTGTCAATGATGTTCATTTTATTATCTGTTTTATTAATGAATGTTAATGAACTATTTTGTTAGCATTTCGTTTCATCTTTCACGAAGTGAAGAGGTATCTTATCATAAAGAACTATTTCTTTTGTGATCAGACTACCGTACAAGCATTACCCCACAAAAGATGTGTTGCTAATGACATCTCTTGAGGTGTACGTGCTTTATCTATAATCTTGCTACGCATAGTGTTTGATTCATGTTTAACACATTAATCTTGTATTCTATATCACGTGAATAAGTGTATGACCGCAGGTTCAAACAGGTTCTTTTGCGACCGAAGGGAAGTCATCTTAAGTGGTAGCCGGACCCACACCCCGGACGGGATCCCCACTCCAAACGGTTTAAGGTCTAATTGGGACTTTCTACCGGGGAGATCCCCTTAAAGGGCTTTCAGACAAATTTTCCCGTCACTGTGACTGTGAGACCCAGGCATCACAATAGAGGTGGAGGATTCATTCAGAATCATGATCTACACCAAACTATGGGCAGAGTTTTCTTACCCAAATTCGATGGGTCATCTAAATGCACCAGCAAATCATGGGTAGAGAAGCTTGACATCTACTTCCAGCTGAACAAAGTACCAGAGATGGAGGCCATCAAGATAACAATGCTGCACCTTGAGGGTGAGGCACATGATTGGTGGTTTCATGGATTGTCTACATTGGGTCATGCCAATGTGACTGCATATTTAGACTTCACAAGGAGGTTGGTGGAGAGGTTTTATCAGATAGACTCGAAGGCACCTTTAATGGGGCTAGCAAAGCTCAAACAATTAGGTTATCTAAAAACTTATATTTTTGAATTTCTAAAACTTTCTATTATGGTTCCTAATTTATCTACAGCAAGAAGGGTCTATATGTTTATTGATGGGTTATCAGAACCTCTTCGTGGGTTGGTTAATTCTACCAAGCCCACTACCCTTCAAGATGCCATTGAAAGGGGCGGAGATCTACAATATTCCTTGCCAAAAGCAAAGGCAAAATTTCAGCAAAAGCCCACTTTTCCATCCAAGGGAAAAGATGAGAAGGCCCCTCTTTCAAAGGAGAGCCAAAGTAAAGTACCTCTTAGTGATGATGTTTGAAGTGATTTGAGGAGAAAGAAGCTTTGCTTCACATGCCAAGAATCATGGGCACCAGGACATAGATGTGCAGCAAGAAAGGAGAACTATATAGAGGTCTTATCAGATGATGAGGAGGAGGAAGAAGAAGAACTATAAGTGGATCACAACAGTGGAATAGTAGGAGATGATCCACCACCACCAGGAGGTGAGGATGGAACAATTTCTCCAATTAGAGGGACTCTTGCATCATTGAGAGTGGTACCAAAATATCAAGAAACTTCCACACAGGAAACAGAGTTAGATTTGCGTAGTGGAAGAAAGGGCATGGTAGTCCCATATATTATGCACATGAATTTGGCCCATTAGACATTATTGTTTTGTGGCAAACCACCTTGGAGGCCACCTGATTAGGATTTGGTGAGGAATGTCTCACATCATGGTGCAACACTCATAGATCCAGGAGGAGTGGGAGCATTGGGAGGCCATGGTACAACACTGAGAGTCTTGGGTAGACTCAAGGAGGAGGGAGATATTCTCCCACTATCATCATTACCCATTCTCACATCTCATCTTGCGCTGAGAGAGGATACCATAGGGATGGAGGATGGCCAAATCATGGTGCAAGGAGACTATTCCTTGAATTTGGAGGCTCAAAAGATGTTCTCACTTGGGGAGAAGTATTCCACATATAGAATATGGTGGCCACTCATGCATGCTTTGGCCAAACTCAAGAATTTTTGTGCAGGTGATAGCTTCCCATGGAAGACTAACCTCCAAAATCTTCAACCTTTACTTGAGCATGAGTAGCTACAAGAGGGGTGATAGAGAGGGGATAGCAACATCCCGGTATGTACCTTTGGCATGGGAGATGTCAAAGAGGAGGAAATCCATATGACAGATGCTTTATATGATAGATCATTAGCACTGTCACTTTGGAGGATAGATCCATATTGGAAATCCCAATTGTTGGTGGATTATTCCAAGGATCTTTTTACATGCATGATACTTGATGACCAGTGTTTGAGTGTGTTTGGTGCACGTATGTACGAAATCACACCAACTTAAGGGGTGTGGTCTACCCGCTTAAGTTATTAATAATAGGAAGAAAAAGAAGTGGAGTCAAGCAAGTTAGTGGAACAAGTTAGAATCATAAGCATACTAGATAGAGAAATATCACGCATATATAAACTAAAACTAAGCGAAAACTAAAAAAAATAAACATGAGCTCTGAAAAGAGTCAAACAACAACATTAATGCAAACGGTTGCTCTTGGCCCCTCTTATTGAGCACTAGTAGTAATAAGAGTGAAACTTTATCCTGTTGCCAATGGGCCCCTAGAAGATGGGTTCTACGTCCCGATGAAAGGTTGTTTTTATTCCAAGCTTGCCTCGATGCAGTCTCCCTCTCTCTCTACTGTGATGGACTAAACTTGTTGGATGGCCAACAATTGCGTCCCCTCTATCTTTAGTTGCGGATCACACACTACTGGTATTTCTTGGGAAATTCTGGCCAGCATAACAATGTGTTCACAAGTTCTTCATCTCATGCTGGCCTTATATAAGAGAATTCAAATCCTCCTTCCCTCTCTTGGTACATTGTGGATGGTGACCCAAGAGAGGGATATGATTCCTTTGTGTGCTCACTTGATGTTTAAGGAGGCATTGGTGGCTGTCCTTAGGCAGCTTCAAGTGAGGAATCACTTGTCCTATGCTTTGTGTGGTCCCGAAAAATGACATTTCCCCACTCCTAGGATTGCGTGCATATCGGGAAAAAAATCACGCAAAGGCACTCTTCACGAGGGATTATGCGTGCAAAGAGCATTTAGGACTTGTTCAAATTTGATTTTCCTCAGGCCTTAGATTTTTTTAAATACTTTCCAGATTCTGTAATGTCTTCCAACCCTATAAATCCTTTTTCCTGACATTAATTGATGTCATATTTTGCTCTATGATTTTCTAGTGTTAACAGTTGCCCCGTAATGTGTCAGGTCTAGGAAGCACTGTATAGCTAAAATACATTATAGTTTCTTTTCTGTATCATGCATAGAGAAAGAGAGGGACCTGCATGAAGCTTTGGAATTGAAAACACCTTACACCAGTTCCAAGGATGACCATGTCCTAAGGGATCCCTGTAAGCAAATATAATTTACAATACATATAAAAATTTTCTACGAGGCGGGCATGTCCCATGCTCGTAATGTTGTGGCTAGTTAAGCAAATCTAGTTGACAGATATATGTTATGTCTATGTCACTAATATGGTAGTGATGTTGGCAGTTGTTGATGATGACTACTGACACCCTCAAGGGTTTTTTTTCTTTGACAATAGGTGGAATATGGTACCCATATGCCTAAACTTGGTATGGCATATAGTTGCACATTGTAGGCATAATTGTTGGCTGGGACCTTCCTGTGTAAGAATTTTTGATAAAGATGCTTATGGAGGCACGAGTCTTCGATGAATTTGATCAAAGTGCAATGGTTGTAAGGTACGATACCATCTTGACATGAAAGTTTTTTTCGTAGTCGAATGTCAGGAGGATCGATGACATTTGTGGAAAATGATGTCTCCAACAGTGCCATCCAAGGATGCCCCTTGTATCGAGAGGGGTGATCCAAGGTACCACTTCCTTTTCATAAATTAGGTGTCGAAGTCGACAAAAATGAAGCCTCAACCGAACGAGGGGTTGCCGACATAAGGGGTTAGGGACCTGGATGTGATGGGTTTAACATAGGCATGTTGGCGAGGGATGACTGAAAATTGATGATGGAGATTCACTGGCCCAAGGTCAGAGTATACTAAGTAGCTTGGCGATAGTCATAGTTATTTCTGATGGGGAAATCCCTAGAGTTGGTAGGAATTCTAGGGTGGGTATAAACTGGCTATGAATGTCAAGGTGGCTTGTGTGTGGGGGTATAATACTCTGACCAATGGTGTTCAGGGACTGCTTCCATCGAAGAAAAGATGAAATAAGAGGGTGAAAGGACATAGTGCACCATTTGCGGTCTTTGTACACTTACCAAAAGAATAAAATAATGGGGTTTGGTTTGTACAAAACATAGAGACAGGTACAACAAAACATGAAAGTGTTCACTCATTGACGTTGTGAGGAGGGTGTTTTTTTGGGGGTGGGGGTCCCACTGGTTGGTCTCGTGTGTGGGGTTGATGAAGCGGATGAAAAAGTATCATAGATGGGATTATGCTGGTGCAGGTATGGTGGGCCAAATGCGAGGTGCAATGGTATGCTTTTAGATCTGATTGTACAACCTAGTCGTCTAGGAAGGAGATTTTAGCTTGTATGGTAAATTTGACCTTATGCATGATGAATGGATGGGCATGAGGTGCTTCCCGGACTAAAGCGATATGGCCATGGCGTCACTTTTTCTATGATATATGGTCTACTGTGGGTGACGAGCGCCATGGAGGAGAGGCTCTATCGACCAACGAGGATGTTTATCATGTGCAGGGTGAGGTGATGATAAACACGGTCGGATATGAGGATCCTATGGTTCATTTTTGATGGAGAAATGATGTCAGGATATGCAAAGCTTTCTGGGACTTTATCATACTCGGGGTAGAATGATACCTACTCTGGAACTTTATATAAATGGAGTTGCAAATTTTTTTGTGACCTTCTCCTGCAAAAACAACTACCTCAGGTGAAAACATCTTATTTATCAAAATTTATTGAAAATCATGAGCTTTAAAAAAGAAGAAGCGAGAGGGAATACCTGCGGGCACTGAAAATTTATTTTTTCAGGAGTACGAATGTATGGAATTTCCTATGTTCATCATGGCATGTTGATTGTGGTGCAACTTGTGGTTCGGAGAACGAACCTTCTGATCTCTTGGTATGGTCCTCCGAATTTTTTGAAAAGGGCGATATATAGGCGGATATGGCCCTAATTCAATTAATTTGTACTTGCTGAGTTTTTGAGAGGTCAACGGATTTTGCATTGCAGTTCTTGCCATTGCGGTTAGCCTAAGCACCAGGTATTAGTGATATCATGCCCAGGTAACCTACATGATGTCCTACACTTTAATTTTTTCAGTTTGATGGTGTCGGGGTCTGTACAGACTTGGTTTGTATGGATTTTAGGTGTTTTTTCCCTAGATTATGCAGGCAATAAGGGAAAGGCGCGCCCTTTGTATGCTTTTTCCGGGGATAAGCGTGCTTAAGGCACTATTTTCCCCTTCTTTAGTGTGCCCAAGGCGCGCCTGTGGAAAATACAGACACGCGCTAAGCGCGCATGTCTCAGGGACAGGCACGCAAAGGCGAGGTTTATTTTTTTTGTTTTTTTCCACTTTTTGTGTTTTTATGTATTGATGGGTACCTGTTTTGATTACAGGTTATTGTGGAGGGAGTGGGATTCGCCCGAGCTCCGGACTGCATTAGCTGTTGATGTTGGGGCACGGCGTGTTGGGGTTCTATGATTTGGCTAATTGGCAAACCAAATGACAAGGCAACATCCAAACCAAGCTTTAGAGCTCTAGGATCTAGCCCTCCTAGTCTCAGAGAGGGATCTCTCAATATGTTTGTAAGGATATAGCTTGATGCTTTTAAGAGGTTGATTTTAGGCTAGTTATGAAGTGCAAATTTGTTTATTTGTTGGTTGGACATATATTATTTAGGCAGCATAGATATAGTATGGAAATCTATAAGCCATTGGGTAATGGAGTCATGTGGAAGTCTAAATAGTTCTGATTGATGAATTTTGGGAACCAAAGGGAAAATATAACTTGGTCAATGGATATGTGGGATCATATAGGTGGGATGAGATGAAAATCAAGGATTTGGAAGGAAAAGTAGAGCTTTAAGGGTTGTTAAGACTCCTTAATCATGTATACCTTTCAACGAAGGGACTTTCAACACTATCTAAACATAAAGAAATATTCAATAGCTAGGGCTAACCATGAATCCTACCAACATACTTTATGTAGATAACATAAACAAGACAAACTTTCAAGTAAGACAAAGAAGGAGAGGAACACTCTGTTTCTTCTAATTGTTTCACTTGAAGGACTTAGAAAACATATAAGAAACACAACTAATTGCATTCATAAAAGGGGGAACACTCAGGAATCTAAGAATGCAATTATATATACCTTCAAATATGACTATCTCAGCAAGAAACAGAGGGTAAGATTAGAACAAATCCTCTCTTCCAAGCTGCAGACAATAGCGTTTGAAGGATGTTTTCAGAAATAGCGTTCAAGAGGTGGCAAGCAGGCAGGGCAAACCATAATTCAACCTTGACACCAAATATTTGAACTATTCTGAAATGAACAAGCTTGAGGGTTTAAAAGCAGTCAAAATACTCAATAAAACCTTCAACAGATGGAAACATAAAGGCAGTGAAGATTAAACAGGCCTAAGGTGCTTCTAGGAGACATTTCTTAGCCTAATATTTTTACTCTACTACAAGTAAATCATAATGGAATAAAGCAAAAAACAGGAAATAACATTAACAAATAGAGAGTACTTCATGAAAACCAGCCTCAGGGATCCAATGATCTAGCCTCCTTCGTCAACAAAAAAGCAAAGACATCCACACTTCTTCAAAACATCAATCCTTCTTCAAAGCAGTAGTCTATGTATTACTTCAGAATTCATCAAATGCCAACTTTTACAATGAGAGTTCGAATAGGATTTATAGGTGAATGGGGAGGAGAGGTGACAGAGATGGTCTTAATGGTTAATTAAAACAGAGGAGAAAATAATTCAAATGCCCATTCTGTGTCACAAATATTACATTAATTTCTTGCCCATTCTAGTAGTTCTTGTAGACTTTGAGGCCTAATTTTCAGGCTGGTAATAACTCCAAAGAGTGTATTTGTGGAGACTTCTTCTGGCTGCTGCAGTCCTGTCTTTTCTTGTACAGAGTGTTGAGTCTCAAATCTGCATCTTTTCCATACATCTTTCTAGACCTTTTTCATCCACCTGAACCTTCCAAGTTGTCAATATCATTGTATATTAATTGCAAAAGAGCATCTAACATGGTTTTTAATTATATTTTTGTGTCTGCTATTTGATTTAGATTTTTCTCATCTAGCTGCGGAATCTTGCCACTTTCCGCAGCTGCTGCAACTTTCCGCAGCCATTTTGTGAAAATCTATGTTACAGGTGTCTACAGGAGAAACGAGCCACATGGGCAAGTCAGAAATGATGTGGACATGGTTCATGTCCTATTGGCTCGAACAAACTCATCTAAAGAAGCTGCGGTCAAAGGCGTCCAATGTTAGGTCCCTATATCACTAGTATAGCCCTTTATTATTGTTAGTGTAAACCCCTTATTGTTATTGTTGTACCCTTGTAACCCCCCTTTTGTTATTATTGTGCCCTTAAATTATTATTGTTAGGTCGGCTAGGATTACATTGTGGCCCACTAGGATTACATTATGGCCCCATGGACTCATATATATAGAAAGGAGGTTTTGTGAATTATATCATCCAAGAATTGTTCATTTATGTAATGTATTGGAGGTTGCCCCCTCGAAGTGGCTTATTTCTAAGGCGTTCATATCTCTTTTCTTCTATTTTTGGAGCTGGTTACACAACATTTGGTATCAGAGGTTGGGATTCTAGGGTTTCGCTGCTCCAAACAGGTCATCGTGGCATTTTCGCTATAACTTGTTTTCTACGAAGTTTCAGAAGCTGAAATTTTTAGGGTGCGAAGAAAAAATCCTGAGGAAGCTTGTATAAAAATTTCAGAGTTTGGTTCGCAATAATTTCGGAGATATGATTTGTGGAAGTCAGGTATTTTTTCAGGCTCCTAAACAGGTCATCGTGGCATTTGCGCTATAAATTTTTTTCTACGAAGGTTCAGAATCTGAAATTCATATGGTGCGAAGCTGCAATCCTGAGGAAATTCATAAAAAAATTTCAGAGCTTGGTTCGCAATATTTTTGGAGATATGATCTGTGGAAGGTAGTGCTTTTTCAAGCTCCTGAATTTCATCTCAACGAGGTGATCGTGGGAAAAGTTCAATAACTCTCTCTCTGAAGATTGGATTGGAGTGCCGTCAAAAGTGGTCGCAAGTACACAGCCTGTAGTTTCTTGGCTATCAATTTCAGAGACAAAGGACAAAAAAGTGACACGTGGCAAGTCGTACAAGTTCGCTCTACTGAACCAGTCCAGAATTAGGTCATTGTGGGAGATTGGACACAACTTTGTCTTGGAGAATCCAAATCAGGTCAGACCTGTGGCATTTGAAAGAAGCTTCAGAGGGCTACTACAGGGCTTAATTTCAGATATTTAATATTTTCAATTACAGAGATAATTCAATTTCAATAGCGAGCTCCTAAAAGCTAGTAAAAGGTGTGTATTTTCTTTTTCCGAATTGCATAAGTCTTGTTTGAAGAATCAAGTCGAATTGATTCCAAGGGAAGCTTGTAGAATAGATATCAATATTGGATTCTAAAATGGCCCCTAAAAATAATTCAACATCCATTAAGCCTTCAGAAGGCTCTACTATGACTCATGAAGATGAAGAATTGCAACATGATCTATCAAAATTACAAGAGCAAGTGCAACAAATTTCACTCTCGCAAAAAGCAACAAAAAATGAAATGGAAGTTTTGAAGAAAGGCGTGGAAGTGAAGATGGACGGTTTGAATAAAGGCATGGAAGCTAAGATGGAAGGCATGGAATTGAAGATGGACGGTTTGAAGAAAGGCGTGGAAGCTAAAATGGATGGCGTGGAAGCTAAGATGGATGACATGAAGAGTGATATAAAAGCATACATGGAAGGCTTGATGACAAGCTTAAAGCCAGAAATGATTCCTAATGGTGGAAATATAGGAGAAGAACCTCATGATGAGAACAAAATAAATGTTAATCATGATTTCATAAACTCGAATGTTGGCGGGAAGAACCACCATATTCCAAAAATGGATATGAAGAAGTTTGATGGAAAGGATCCAGTAACATGGATACTACAGATGGAGCAATATTTTGATCTCCATAACGTGCAAAACACACAAAAGGTACGTATTGCAACTTTACATTTAGAACAAAATACATTCGTATGGTATCAATGGCTTTGCTCCCGTAAAAAAATTGTCACTTGGTCAATTTTTACGGAGGAAATGATAGCACATTATGAGGATAAAAAGAGCAACACCTTCTTTACCCAATTGATAAATCTCAAACAAAAGGGTTTAGTGGGGCAGCACATTGAGGACTTCCAAAAATTGAATATAAGGGTAACTGATCTTACAGAGGAACACAGGATTGATCTCTTCCTAGGCACTTTAAAGGATAACATCCAACATGAAGTTCGCGTTTTGGAACCTGATTCATTGGAGAAGGCATTCGGGTTGGCAAGAAAAGTTGAATGTAAAATTATGGCGACAAGGAAGCCTACCACTCAATTCTATAAAGAAGGAAGTGTTGCTACGCCTAGATTTCCACAACCTACAAGGTTGACACCACAACAATTGGAAGAAAAAAGAGCAAAAGGGCTTTGCTACGGTTGTGATAGCAAATACACTAAAGGTCATAAGTGTGCTGAGAAGAAATTATTTTACATAGATTGTGAAGAGGAAGAAGATATGGGGAGCTCAATAAGCTCACCATTAAAGACAAATTTCCCATTCCTGTGATTGATGAATTATTGGATGAATTACATGGAGCAATTTATTTTACCAAGTTGGATCTTCGTTCAGGATATCATCAAATTAGAATGAAGACTGAAGATATTCCAAAAACCACATTTCGAACTCATGAGGGTCATTATGAATTTTTGGTCATGCCTTTTGGCCTTACCAATGCACCTTCTACATTTCAAGGGTTGATGAATTCCATTTTCAAGCCCTTCCTTAGAAAATTTGTGCTAGTATTTTTTGATGATATACTAATCTACAACAGGTCTTGGAAGGATCATGTTGAACATGTTGACAGGGTGCTCAAACTATTGCAGGAGAAACAATTATATGCAAAAAAAGTCCAAATGTTTCTTTGGAGTACAAGAGGTGGAATATCTGGGTCATATTGTATCTCACGAGGGTGTTAAAGTGGACCCTAACAAAATTAAAGCCATTAAGGAATGGAAAGTTCCCACAACCATAAAGCGGTTGCGAGGATTTCTCGGGTTAACAGGGTATTATCGCAAGTTTGTTAAGAATTATGGGAGAATAGCAGCACCTCTAACAACATTATTGAAGAAAGATGCATTCTCATGGACTCCTGAAGCAACTAAGGCCTTTGAACATCTTAAAGAGGCAATGTGCCTAGCACCGGTCTTAGCTACGCCAGACTTCACAAAAACCTTTATTGTGGAATGTGATGCCTCAGGAAATGGAATTGGTGTAGTTTTAATGAAGGAAGGAAGACCCATTGCTTTTGAAAGTCGTCCAATCAAAGGAAAGTATTTACAGAAACCTATTTATGAGAAGGAAATGTTAGCAATACTGCATGCACTAAAGAAATGGTGAACTTACCTAATGAGAAGACACTTCAAGGTAAAAACTGATCATGATAGTCTTAAACACTTTTTGGAACAAAGACTATCGTCAGAAGAACAGCAAAAATGGGTCACAAAGATGTTGGGTTATGACTTTGAAATAATCTACAAAAAGGAAAGTTGAATGTTGTTGCAGATGCACTCTCAAGAAAGAATGAAGAGGTGGAAGCATTGCTTTGTGCCATTTCTATTATCCAACCAGATTGGATAACTGAAGCAAGAGATGAATGGAAGAAGGACAAAGATGTATGGATATTCATTCAAAAGTTGCAGCAAGATCCTAGTACATCTGATACATTTAGTTGGAAAAATGATTCCTTATGGTACAAAGATCGCTTACATCTTTGTAAGAATTCCCAACTAAAACAAAAGATTCTTCTGGAATTGCACACTTCTCCTTTAGGAGGACACTCAGGATTTTTAAAAACTTACCACAGGGTGAAGAAAGAATTTTTTTGGGATGGCCTTGAATCTGATATTCGAAAGTTTGTGGCGGAATGTTTGGTTTGCCAACAGAATAAAGTGGAAACAATTAAGACCCCAGGACTTCTACAACCTTTATCCATTCCAGGTCAACGTTGGGAGGAGATTTCAATAGATTTTATCACAGGTTTACCTAAGTCCGAAGGAAAGAGTGTCATCATGGTGGTAGTTGATAGACTTACCAAGTATGCACACTTTTGTGCATTATCTCATCCATTTAAAGCAAATACAGTTGCTACTACATTTATGGACAGAATTCAAAAGCTACATGGAAGCCCAAGGGTTATTGTGAGCGACAGAGATCCCATTTTTACTGGAAATTTTTGGACGAAGCTATTTTCTTGTTTGGGTACTCAATTAGCTCATAGCTCATCTTATCATCCGCAATCTGATGGTCAAACGGAGATAGTAAATAAATGTTTGGAAGGATATCTTCGTTGTTTTGTATCTGATAAACAAACACAATGGGTCAAGTGGTTACCTCTTGCTGAATGGTGGTACAACACTTCCTTCCATACTGCAGCAAAAATGACCCCATTTATGGCACTTTATGGATATCATCCACCATCCATCACATCATCTTTAAGGGAAAATTCGAAGGTTCAAGCGGTGGAAGATCACATCGAGCATCAGCAAGAAGTTCTCCAACTCTTAAAGGATAACCTGAATTTGGCACAAAATCGAATGAAACAACGGGCAGATCAACATCGCAGTGAGAGAAGTTTTGATGTAGGAGATTGGGTATTTTTACGGCTACAACCATACAAACAAATGTCCCTCAAGCAAGCTAAGAAGGATAATAAATTATCGCCAAAGTACTATGGTCCTTACAAGGTGTTGCAAAAGATTGGTACTATGGCATATGAATTGGAGCTGCACAGCACAACTGCAGTACATCCGGGACACCATGTTTCATGGCAAGAAGGTTATAGGTGAAAATCTTCTAGTTCAAGCAGTGTGCCCGAACTTGGTGGGGAAGGAAAAGTGTATTAGACCTTTGAAGCGATCATGGAAAAAGAACTCATTAACTACAGGTCAGTCAGAGTTTGGGTATCTCATCAAGTGGAAGAACTTACCCACTGAAGATTCTACATGGGAGGATGAGAATTTTATACAGAAGCACCCAGAGCTACTAAAGTGTTGAGGACAACACTTTTTTGAAGGAGAGGGGCATGTTAGGTCCCTATATTACTAGTATAGTCCCTTATTGTTGTTAGTGTAACCCCCTTATTGTTATTATTGTACCCTTGCAACCCCCATTTTGTTATTATTGTGCCCTTAAATTATTATTGTTAGGTCGGCTAGGATTACATTGTGGCCCACTAGGATTACATTATGGCCACATGGACTCCTATATATAGGAAAGGAGGTTTTGTGAATTGTATCATCCAAGAATTGTTCATTCATGTAATGTATTGGAGGTTGCCCCCTCGAAGTGGCTTATTTCTAAGGCGTTGATATTTCATTTCTTCTATTTTTGGAGCTGGTTACACAACATCCTACATATGACATGGACTCTGATGAGGAATAAAAGAAGGCTTATCATATCATCAAGCCATTTTGTGAACCATATGAGAGAAAGGTAGAAAGGTCCATTCCATTTGTTGAAGGAATTCTTATTGAAGATTAATAGTCTTGTCATATTGAAAGAACAAACCTATATCTAGGAAAACAAGAGGACTTATGCAAACCCATAATTGATTAAATACACAATGAGCAAAATCATTTCCAGGTTTGCCTCTTATTTTTCATAGGTATGATAAATTATCTTCAAAGGAGTTTCTTCTCCTAACTATAAATTATATTCGGGTAGCTTTAATTTCTCATATAAAACAACTCCATGTCTGCAACAATGATGTTCATGGCCAGCATGCAATTGTTCCTATGTTTGATCCATAAACGTTGGAACTTACAAACTTGAGGATAACGATGGATCTGTGGCTTGAAGAAGTCAAGTATTAGCTCCCCTCATATTTCCTTGAATACTGTCTGCCACAACATTAAGCTATATTTATCAATACCCTACATGTCCAAGAGTATTCCCATCTTGAATATGGGATCCTAAAGCTCGCTAAAAATATCCTAGCAAAATGCCCTGATCTAAGCCTAATTTATCTGAATGTTTCATTCATGAAGATGGGGTCACAACAAAATTACTAAGAGAAAGACCTGCAACAAATTTATGGATGATTTGATTATCTATGCTACAACAAACTGTTGAGAAAAAAAAAGACACACTTCAGATCACTGGTTTTGGGCATATCTCTGAAATGCCTACAAAATTGTGATTTTCAGATCTGTGTAAGCCACAAGAAGAGCCACACTAGGCCTGTGTAGGCTACAGGAAGGGATGCAGTATAAGCTTGTGTTAGGCTGCAGTTAAAGGCATGTTCATGCATGTTTGAGATAGTGTTTAAAGGACTGTTTTGAGCCTTATTTACGAACAAAAAAATTCAGATCTGTAGGAGAGCTTCAGAACTGAGTCCTGTGGAAAATAATCTAATCTGTTATGACAACCTTGTTATGGCATATTTGAGCACATTTCAAGTCTAAGTTTTTTGGAGCAGGTTGCAACATTTTTGGGAGTAGTCCTTAAGCACACATAGTTACATATTTTTGGGAGCCTTTGTGAAGCAGTCTTTGAGATAGGAGAATAATCATTGACCCTTATTGAAGGAGGCTTATTGAAGATTTTCCAAGTTTATATAGGTTGCTTACTAAGGCAGACATCCTTGTGGTATTGTTGAAGATCTATTAAAGACTGGAAGAAGCAAATTTTGGAGGCATTCTTGGAGACCGGATGTATTGCTAAAGCCCTCATGGAGTAACAGTCCCATGCTTAGGATGGAGAACATTTCCAAGATCTTGCTTCTCTCCAATTACAGAATTAACAAAATTATTGCTGCAACTTTGTCTAGCATTATCGCTTGTTGATTTAGATTGTTTATTCTTCACATTTCTAAGTTTTGAATGGCTAGACCACTGTCACCTCCAAAAAGTCCATTTAGGGGTTGTAGAAACTAAAGATAAGGGAAAGGATTGTGTCAAAACTCTTTTAGCATCCAAGTATAATGAATTCATAATAGTAGCAAAGACGATGATCTAACCATCAATTGAAGAAACATTGACATTGTTGTCATAGAAACTATACTCCCCTGGTGAACCCAACCACACCCTGACTTCAGTTTGGGTTGAGAATGTCGAGCAATTAAGCCTAGTCATAATCACAACCTAGAAGAAAGAGGTAATTGATGTGACTATCATAGCAAGATACTAGAGCTTATGGTGTATGAAGGTAACCACCACCCTAATGAGCAAAGACAAGAACCTTTGATCAAGGTATTTAAGAAGACAAAAATTTAGGCCTATAATTCTTGAAGAGGAAAATGCATCCTATGTCATTGTGTTCACTAAATTTGAAATTTAAAACTTGAATTCAGACATACCTTAAAGCTGCAAGAAAACTTTGTCAACCGTTTATAGAAACTCGTCATGTCTTAAAGGGCTAAAAAATGGTCACTACTTAATGCAAGCAAATGAATGATTATATAAGTCTAACATTACAGTTAAATTCAAAGACAAACATGAACCAAGTGACTCAGATTCTATCTACACAAAAATATTGTAAGAAACAGAGCAATGAAAGAAGTGCATTTCTTCAAGTTTCAACAGACCTTGTATATTCCTCACTTGGAACTTTAGGACTATATTATCGAGGAGTGGATCTTTGGAGGCCATGTCTTGCTTGGTCAGTTGAAGAACCTAACAGACTCTTGAAAGAAAATGATTTTTACTTTTGAAGACCAACCACACCATTACTCGGTTCTTGTAATCACCCAATTCTTCTTATAAATATACAAGGCAATTCCATCTTTCCTAGCATATGCTAAATTTATTGAATGATCAAGAAATGTTTGACTTATGAAATTTGACATTCCAATAATAATGGATCAGTTTACCTGGATTTTAGGAAATGGTAAAATATTAATATTTGGAAGTATAACATCATGGGTCACCAACTGCTTAACTCTCAAGGATCTCACTCCTTTAAAGATATGATTGGACAGCAAGGAGAAAATTCCCTCTTTGACATTTCTTCATGGGATAGAGCTTTAGGATTATTGAGAGGGTCAGATTTTGGGGCTCCACCTTCAGACTTGTTCCATTTGG
>JAXQQM020074861.1:0-126909 GCA_034641835.2 Pinus albicaulis
CTAAGCCATTATCTGCAATTTGAAATTCAATGGGACTTGGTGGCTGCAACTCTAGAGCTGAGGAGAAATATATGTCATAAATGATTTCCTCAACCACCTCAGGAAGAGGCTTCTCATTATCAACTTGTTCAAGAAGTTCATCATCTTTCCCAATATCAACATCAAAACTAAAAAACTGCTAATTTCCAATCACATGAAAGTTATTCCTGATGGACTGAAATGAAGTAGAGCAAAGATTCAGAGATTATTCACTTACCTCTAAATTTTCTAGACTTTCCTCATCAATGTCATAGCTGATATGTATTGGCTGATTACTATTTTGATGAAACTAAACTCCCTCCCAAAAACCAACTACTAATTGCTCTGCAAGATTAGCTTTTGTTTGGAGATCAAAACCATCATCATACTGATCAAACTTTGGACAGTCATCAAAATAAGTAATGTCACCAATCAAACATATTGGATTATCAGATTGTTTCTCCTTGAATTGGTCTACAAGTCCATTTTCTAATTTGTGGTGGCTAAGATTAGCATGAGGAAAAATAGAAATGTTTTGCTCACATGAAGGTTTAGAGGCTGGTTGCATGCTTATAATCTAATCTATTTCCTCTTCAGTTAAAAGATGAGGAACCTTTCTCTTTCTTTGGAAAGCACTACAACAATTTTCTTCCTTATGAAGGCTGATTCTGAGGCTGAATGCCTTCTTGAGCCTCACTTATAAGAGATGGTGAATCATCACTTATTTCTTTGGATAGATCTTGTGGATCTTCCTTTACTTCCTGACTGATTTCATCCTCAACCAAATCCTCTTTGATGTCATGATAGATGTTTTGAGAATGAAATTCATGAATTGCTTCTAATAGGCTTTCAGGATGCCAATTTCCCAAATCTTCATCAATTTTTACAAGGTATTGTATGAGATCATCAGATTGATCACATCAATTTTCAGCTAATGATAAATATGGACAATATTCTTTATAGTGTTCATAAAATACCTTGTGGAAATCCTTCAAAGAAAACAATATGCTAGGTTTCAGGCCTTCATACCATTCTATAGCATTCCCTTCTAATGTCCCCATGAACATTTTCATGAGGCAATATTCATGCCATTCAACTTTTAACCTCCATACATATATATGAAATTTGATGAGATGTAACAAGGGGTCATCAAATTTTTCATCTTGAAACATAGGCAGGTTTGAAACCCAGTCTATCTAAGGCATTTTGTGTGGGAATCTAGGGATGTGATCTCTGTTCATTAGAGCATATCTCCTTTTTATCCTTGGATCCATGTTTGTAAATAAGAAAGGGTCACTGCATCTTTTCAACCAGTCTAGAGTTCTCTACCAGTGGAGTCTTTAGGTCTATTGAGAGTTGTGGAGTCGCCAGGTGGAAGGTTTCAACTTTGTTTTCCACCATCAGCATGATTAATGCATTCTTAGGGGAGTCTATGAGAACTAGTGGGGTCAACAGGGCTACTAGAGACCCGTGGAGTCACCAGGTGGAGGGTGCTTATTGTTTTAAGGATGTACTTGTTGTCCACCATCAACAACTGAATACCAATCTAAGGATGTTTGAGGTTTCTATGAGGTCTTAAGGATTTCTAAGATGTTATTTACTTAGAAGGTCCCACCGTGATCGCCATTATGTTAGGGCCCCGTAATTTGTTAGATTGGTGAGAAAAAATGAACAGGGGTAACATCAAACCAGTATTTGGAGTCCCGGGACCTAACCTTCCTAGACTCAAAGAGGACTCTCTCTATTTTGTGCTAAGGATGCGAACTTGTTTGATTTTATGGTTTGATTTTAGGCTAGTTGTTAAGTTTAGGGTTTTTTTGTTTGTTTGGGTTGGGAATATGACCAAGTAGAATAGATGGAGTGAGAGTTTTCGAGTCATTGGGCTATGGAGCCTACAAAAGGTCATGGACATTTCAACAATGGATCAGGGTGCATTTATCAACAATGGATCATGGACATTTATCTAAAGATCCTATAGAGATAGTTTTGATACCATCAATGCTTGAGGAACCTGGTGAACATGGGAAAGAACAGGTTGTTTGGTAATCCTAGATGGAAAGTA
This sequence comes from Pinus albicaulis, assembly GCA_034641835.2. Taxonomy (NCBI): domain Eukaryota; kingdom Viridiplantae; phylum Streptophyta; class Pinopsida; order Pinales; family Pinaceae; genus Pinus; species Pinus albicaulis. The sequence goes on from JAXQQM020074861.1 coordinate 2,081, forward strand.
GAGGGGTGATGCAAAGTAAAAATAGAGTGCTGGGGTTATAGGTGGGGAAAACAGGATATAGATGAGTGGTATAAGCCCATGAGGGGTTTCTTAAGAGTGGTAGGTCAACCATGGAATGGAAAAATAGTAGAATAGTAAAAATATTTGGTTTAAGGATAATGAAGGCAGTGAGATTTCTAAAACTCACAATATTTAGGAATCTTGTTTTTATAAATGTAGAACCAATATTTAGTCATCTACAGATAGTAAAAATTACTGATGACTAACAACCTCTATGAGGCATATAAGGCCAACTCTAGGGTTCAAAACCTCTATGACGAAACCCAAGAGCCAAAAATAAAAAGAGAAGAGAAATAAGATGTAAAGATACCCAGGTAAAAACCTCCTTTGAGGTGCCGAGAGCAGGTATGCGGGTTGAAATCCTCTCCAGAGGAAATCTACATATCTCACAAAAAAAAGAGGAAAAAGAGAGAGAAAAATAAATAAAACATGAGGATTCCCTACATAAACTATGCTAACATTTTTTTTTTGCAGGACTCCCTAGCATAGTCAAGAAAGCAGCAGTTGAAGGCACAAAATCCAAAATCCCTTGCTCCATACCCCTATCACAACCACTGCATGTTCAACATCATTCCTCCATATCCATACCTCTCTCCAGAGCAATAAATTGCACCTAATTATGCCTTAACCCTAAAATGTTATAAGATTGTCCTAAACTTCTATAGGACTGTCTTGAACTGCTACAAGAGCAACCAGAAATGCTACACGAGAGATTCACACTTGGAAAAAAGGGCCAAAAGGTAAAAAAAAATTGGGAAATGTTAGGATAGGCCCACACAAATTCCTCTGCCCCTCATCCAATCCATTTAAGCCAATTCCATCCTTAATATTCCACCTCTGACCATATAAAAAAAAAACGCACAAAACAAGACTCTGCCTTCACCTCTTTTTTTCCAAAAACTTTCACCGCCTTCTGAATATTTTGTTCTTATCCCTAGACCCACTATGACTTATCCAAGTCCCTAAATGTAGTATGGTGTTTTAAGAAGGAACTGAGTGATTGTTATAGGAAGGATATCGACCTTGTATCATCCTTCACATATCCAATAAGACCATAGACCAAGGATTCTTTCAGCTCCAAAAGGAATATTTGGCCACCCTAAAGCATTAAGAAGCTATTCCTAGGGTCTATATAAGTCACACCATCTTTGAGGAATAGTTGTAGGGTCACCTATTATTACACAAGAAAATCCCTTCTTCGTAAAGAAGTGATCCCTCTAGCCCAATGAGTGAGTCTAGTAACAATTGTTACAAATGATATAAGCGTCTCTAGTTTAACATTGAATAGTAAAGTGATGGAGGGAGATTGGCATGCCTTGCTCCTTATTCAGTTGTCTCATCGGTGCTGATGTAAATCCTTTTGCTTCCAGCCTCTTTCCTCGTTGTTATTTCAATGTCTGAATACCTCTAAAGACGATCACATGAGAAAAGAGTAAAGATACATAGTATATATGTTTCAAAGAAATCTAAGTGACAGATCAAGGATTATCATGCTAAATCAATTAATATTAACAGAATTATGGGAAGAAAAGTATACTTTCTATTATAAAATGAAAAAAAGGAATATTTATAACCGATGCCTTGATGTTGAATGCCTCTTTTGAAGTGGTAATTCAATTCCAAGCTATGTTCTTCGATCTGCTCTCCTTCGTTAAATCAGTAGTGTATGGTCGTAATTCAGGCATAAGTAAGGAAATCAGCAAAGACCAACCAAGAATTACTAGCATGGAACTCTTTTATAGCAGAGATGAGGAGGTTAAGGATCCATTAATGAGGGGGAAAGGTCTTATCTCTAAGGGGATAATATTTGGAGATATTATCAAGGGCCAAACATCGGAGTATTCGACCATATCCCTAAACACCAAGTACCAGAAATATGTTCTCGAGAATTCTAGAGGCTAAGCCTTCTGCTCCATTTTGGGAGAACCTGCCTCAAGAGGACCAACGCTCTTTTACTAATGAATTATCGTGCTAGAAGATTTGTTCACATGATAAGTACAGGGTGAAAAGTGCGAGTTCATAAAGGATAGAACCATGTTGGGCTTGTAAAATAGATTTTTTTACAAAATTTTCAAAAAACCTTCAATATAATTGCCTTTTAGGTATTCAGGGATATCTTAAGCATGTTATCCAGAATGAACAACTTTATACAACTTCTATCGCTTTGTGACATTTGTGACATAAGCGGCACAAAATACGACACTTGGGATAACAAATGAGGAATGTGACAAAATAATGTGTAATAGATGCCCCCTAAAGCATGAAAGAAAAACCAGGAGTGATGGTTGAAATGTTTTATCGGCCATGGCAAGGACTTTGGAAAACCACTACCAGGAGACCTGTCAAATCAAACACAATACAATATGTGACATCTTTTAGATAAACATGCCTAATAACGTATCTCTGAATATGCATCAAATAACACATGAACCCATTGCATGGTCGCAGTCATCCGTCTGAAAGAGATCATGGAAATGGAGCCACGGTATGGTCGTAGCCATCCGTATATAAAGGATCATGTGTAAAATCATGAATACTCAATAACTCCACGCATCCTGGATAATAAAAAAAGGTATCCAAGGTCTTCACCTTTATCTCGATCTACCCAATGTATGAATCTAACCATGCGAATAGATGTCTTGATGTCGAAAATGGGTGAAAACACCTGATTACCAGTCAATGATGTAAACCATTAACATGCATGAGAGAAACCACCAATGATGATGGTGGCCCTTAAGGTACATATTATCACTCCGCCAGATTCCCAAAGCTAAAGAAGGAATCCTAACAGAGGAAACCACATACCAAACTTTTGCCTTGGTAGTAAGCCCTACCAAACCGGAGAGGGCTCTCTCCACAAGGTCATGGCCAAGAGGGCTGGAGGAATTAGGGTTTTTAGGCTAGATATGAGTGCAAGGGTTTTTTTTTTTTTATTGGGTTGGGTTTCACTGGATGAATATATTAGGTCAAGGGAGCTAGGTCAGGGAAAATGAGATAGGGTTGCAGGGATTCAATGGGGAAAGGTAGGCATAAGTCTTACCACTTTAAACATGATTGTGATGAGATGGTTGTAAGACTAATGAGAATCTAGGAAGAGCATGGGAGATGTATTCATCCTAAACAGAGGAAAATAGACAAATTATGATATCTTTCCCTAAACGGAGCATGAGCAAGCATGTGTTCTTCCTATCAACTTGAAAGAGATCATACAATAGTGATGTAATGAAAATGAATACAACACATTCTAACATATTAAACTTAAGGAAAAATAATGTTAAACAACATACCACATGTATCCCAAAAAATATATGCAACTCTTCTTTATTAACTGGCCAAAAATGAGTACAATAGTTCCTTAATCAATAAGCTAACATCCAAATTGATTCCAACCCTTGCAAAGAGTGAAGAAAGGGACTAAATAGACATCAAAACAACATTCACTCATCCTCACGGGTCGAATCCATGAGGTGATAAAGAGATCCACAAAATTTTGAACTGAAAGCTGAAGTGTAGGATGGTCCAAGTGACTCATTCCTAATTACATTCAAACTAATTCATTTTGACTCAATGATAACTTCTACACCATGAATCTACACCTAGGTAACTTATCCATAGCATAATTACATTTACCATCATTAACTACATAGGTAGAAACATGATTTTCTGATGTAGAATCAAAATTATAGAAAATCTTCAAAAATATCACCAAAATGGTAATTTGTGCCCTCGTTGTGTCATTTGCACCCTCACTGTGTCATTTGCGCCCTTGCTGTGTCATTTGCACTCTTCATGTTCAAAACCACTTTTGACTGACTTGCAGGTGTCCACATCAGGCCCAAGATGGCTTGTTGGAAAGCCCTTCAAGTCCTCTTTCTGAATTTTCCTCTAGTTTAAAAAATGAAGCTGATTTGACCCCTCAAAATTTCATTCTCCCAAGACTGGTATTTGCACAACGCCTAGGCCAAAATAGGGGCAAAAATATGCTTTTTAGGTAGTTTTTTACCTTTTCACTTGTCAAATCTGCAAATAAAGGCTAGAAACATGGTTTTCTGGAATGCATTTGTCTTTAAGGATCCAATGGTGTTCTTATTTCCCTCAAAAAGTGCCCCAAACATTTGCGTAGTGCCTAGGGCGTTGTGCAAATGACCAAATTTATGCTAAATTCCTGTTCAGAAAAACTCAAAAAATCCAAGATTTTGTAAAAAAGTTTCAAAATTCTTCAAAATTGGTAGAATGGTTGATGATGATGTGGCGAGGCTTGGAGGGAAGCCTCTGTAAGTAAGTCCAATTTCTTCTTCTCTTCCATGGTCAAATCCTCAATTTTTGCATTGGCTCTTTTGAGCTTGGCCATTGCAATTTTCTCCTTTAGAGCATGGTGTTTGACTTTCCTCCTCAATAGTTCATTATATTTATTAGCCTTTTCTAGAAGCTTCTCCAAGTGGTGATTGGATCTATCAAGCCATGAATCCGTATTTTCATTAGTCATTATGGAAATTTTCTCATTTAGGGTTATCTAATCAGCAAGCTCAACCTCCCTTTATCTTTCTAGAGCTAGAGCTCTTTTCAACCCTCTAGTTCTAGGTATTTTTCTTAGTGCTTGTTCCTCTTTTTCATCTAGCAAGCCATACTTTTCAATAGATTCATATAGCATAGCTTTGAATTTTTCTGGCTCCCTTTGAGCAATGATATACTTGACCTCATCAATGACCTGTTTAGTCTTGAATGCAACATAATACACATATAACCATAAGCACAAATATGCAGTGGAAATAATACTTCCTTTGTTAAAATCAAATTACTGAAATATGCTTATAAACAGGGCACTGGTAGCTTATCTTTGAGAAGAGATGTGGTGGCTACAAGCCTCTGAACTGTGTTACAATACATCCATAATAGAAATAAATAGCTAGGGCACTGGTAGGTTTATCTCTGAGAAGAGATGAGGCGACTAAAGGCCTCTGAACTGTGTTACAATGAGACATAATGGAAATGAGCGAGCGAGGGCACTAGTAGTGTATCTATGAGAAGATATGTGATGGCTACAGGCCCCTCCACTATGTTACAATGAGGCTCTAAGGCCTATTTATTGTTGAGAAACAATGGAAAAACCCTAACCATCCAAAAACCTAACCCTAGGAGATGAAGCACCAAAATTGTGGGTCATGTTTGGGTAAATTGGTGTTTCAACTTCTTGGGGACGTAACTTTGGCATACGATCTCTGTTTAATGTGCTCGATAACTCATTAGAAATATCTATCTAAGGACTACAACTTTTGAGTGAGAAACATGGTCTATGACCCATGTTGCTTCCATTTTTCCCAAAAAACTTCATTTAGGGCCTCAAAACAGCTCTGAAAGTTCAGGACCCGAAAAACTGCTAAAAATAGTAAGTTGTTTTGAAACTAAAAAAATGAAAGAACTGATTGTGGGAGTTAAAATGGAATAGGTGAGTGGCCACCAATATCCACCTGGATCATTAGGGCCCCAAAACGGCTCTGGGAATGTAGGACCCAAAAACTTACTAAAAATAGTAAGTTGTGCTAAATGTGAAAACTGGAATAATTGATGGTGTAGATCAAAATGGAATAGTTGGGTGGCCACCAATTTCCACCTGGATCATTCCTCCCTCCTTAGGAAGAAATGGTCCCCATTGCATTAATTTCTTCCATGAGAGGCAAATTCTGTTGAACTTAGTATTGAATTTTCCAAGATGTCACAGACCTGTTGGCAGACGTGTTGGATGTAGATGTGTTGCCGGTGGGAATCTGTTGAAGGATATGGGCAAATTTATCCATCATCGCATTCCTTTGTTTCTCGAGGGCATCCTTGAGAAATATTTTTATAGGATATCCTACTCCCTTTTCTGTCTTTCCTTCTACCATGGGGGTCATTGGGGTTTGCGAGGCTGATCTTGAAACGGTCCAACAAGATCGAGCCCTAACTCCTTATACCCTGACCGCGTTGGGGACATGCAAAAGAAACTGATACCACTGATCTGGATTTATGCAGGAACACAAAATAATACACATATAACCATAAGCATAGAGATGCAATGGAAATAATGCTTCCTTTTATTAAAATTAAATTACTGAAATATGCTTATAGACAAGGCACTGGTAGCTTATCTCTGAGAAGAGATATGGCGGCTACAGGCCTCTGAATTGTGTTACAATACATCCATAATAGAAATAAACATCTAGGGCACCGGTAGGCTTATATTTAAGAAGATATGTAGCGGCTACAGGCCTCTGAACTATGTTACAATGAGACATAATGGAAATGAGTGAGTGAGGGCACTGGTGGCGCATCTGCGAGAAGAGATGTGACAGATACGGGCTCCTCCACTATGTTACAACGAGGCTCGAAGGCCTATTTATCATTGACAAACAATGGAAAAACCTAACCCTAGGAGATGAAGCACCAAAATTGTGGGTCCCTTTAGGGTAAATTGGTGTTTCAACTTCCTGGGGACGTAACTTTGGCATGCGGTCTCCGTTTGACACACTCGATAAATCGTTAGAAAGATATATCTTAGGACTACAAATTTTGAGTGAGAAAATTGGTATACAACTCATGGTTCTCCTGGGTTTCTCAAAAAACGTTGTTTAGGGCCTCAAAACGGCTCTAGAAGTTTAGGACCCGAAAAACTGCTAAAAATAGTAAGTTGTGTTGAAACTTAAAAACTGAAGAACTGATGGTGGGGGTTCAAATGGAATAGTTGGGCGGCCACCAATATCCACCTAGATCATTAGGGCCCCAAAATGGCTCCGGGAGTGCAGGACCCAAAAAAATGCTAAAAATAGTAAGTTGTGATGAAAGTGAAAACTAGAATATTTGATGGTACGGGTCCAAACGGAATAGTTGGGTGGCCACCGATATCCACCTGGATCGAGTCTTCAATTGCTCATTCTCCTGCTCAAGGAATTTTATGACACATATGACCCTCTCAATATTATTTTGGAGCTCCTTAATCCTGACATCCTTTCCTTTGATGGTTGCATTAGTGATTTTGTCATTTTCATCCTCATCTAGGTCAACAAGCTGAAATTCTTGTTATGTTTCATGAAGGTCCTCCTCATCATGAATGACTGCCTCAATCACCTTTTATTTTCCTTTTTCCACTTGCTTTGTTGTTGTATAAGGCATTTCCCCTTCCACTATGTGTGGAGAAAATACATGCATGTGGCCTCTCTAGTAGGTTTTTTGCAATGGCTCAACCTCAACCATACTAGCCCACTTAGGCTCATTGTCCTCAATTCTGCTAGGTGACCCAATGTCATGATGAGATGGATATGAAGGAAGTGAAGGGGATTGATCTCATGATGATTAATGTGTTATGGGATGAGATGGAGGAATGGAAGTGGATGCTTGAGATGATGAAGGGACATTTTGTGCATGGTGAGTAGATGGCTCTTTGAAAACATCATTGGCTATGAAGGTAATCCATGCAATGTTTAGTTGATTGAGATGATAAAGGACTATGATTTTGATAATGGAATAATGAAAAAGACTTCTCAATTGATGTTCATACTCCCTTTTCTGGGCAATATATGCCATCTTATCTATGCTTTGGAAAAGGTATTAGGATACGTTAAGCATCCTTACCCTAGTGAAATGAATTAAGAGTCAGATATGATAGGAATAAAGCCTTGAAAATCTACATTCGCATGAAAATTATTTCATGATTATCTTCATCATTGGTGCATATCTGTCTAGGAGGTGAGAAAAAGGAAAAAACCTCTTTGTCACATTCTTTTGTCTCTATTTTAAGAAAAATTCAAAGTCCTGTTTCTCCAATTTACCTTTCTTGAACCACTTCTTGGGATATCGGTGGTAGCTAAAATGATAGCAGTTGATATAGTAAAAGTGACTCTAGCTAAAGTAACTTGGTTGTCATGGATTCTAGATATGAAAATTCTGGTCAACATGTGATGATGTTGGACCCTCTGAATTTGCTCACATAACTCATAACAACCAACATGTTTGAAGCATGTTATAGTCAATGGAGAATACAAGAGTTAACTAGTGTTGGTAGGTTCAAGTCTGAGTGCTCTTCCCCCTTTATGTGGCCTCCTCCCCTTTGTTTCCTCTCCCTCACTGTATGATATGTTTTCTTCCTCTTCTGCCATGGTGTTTTTATCAAAACCCTAGGGAAGTAGATGGTGTGAAATATGTTTTTAGGAATGGGGAATGGGAAAGGGAAAATGAAGGAGATGGTGTTAGGGATGTATGAAATGGGGGAGGGGATAGGGAGTAGTAGTATGATGAGATTTAGGATGGGGATTTGGGGATTGGGAGCCTAGGTAAATGTAACACCTAGGTTTAGGGTTTTGGGAGAAAGGTTTAGGGAAAGGGAATTTTGTAAAACATGGATTTGGGAATGAGTATTTGTAATTGTGGGAAGGGTATAAAGGTGTAAGGGAGTGAAATTTGGGAATTTTCAAGAATGCAATGGGAATACTAGGGTTTTAAACATTTTCAAACACCAAGTTATAACCTAAAATTCACTACACTCAACACATGAAATTGATAAAGATGGTATTCAATGGCATTAGCTCTTATTCATTTGCTGGAGGTCGATGAGTAGGTTGATGAAGCTTTGGAGATGATGTTTTGTCACTTTAATGTGTTTCTAGGGCTTCCTCGTCATTTGCGTAGCGCCTATAGCATTTGTACCCTCATTGAAGAATTTGTGCCCTCTCTTAATCATTTGCGCCCTCTTTTAAGCATTTACACCCTCTCTTAAGCATTTGAGCCCTCTTTTAAGCATTTACGCCCTCACTTAAGCATTTTCACCGTCTACTCAGTTTTTTACCAATTTTGCACAGAAACTCGAAATTTTGCTCTGTTAGAGTGCTTGCTTGGTGTTTGGAGGAGAAAAATGAATTTTAAATGATGTCAAGGAGTCATAAATACTTAAGTGAAATTTAATTTAGATTATAAAACCACTTTTCTAATGTTTCATTTCACCTTTTGAAAACATTGATGATTACCCTTTTCCTTTTATTTTTCTTCTTTGGAGGATGATGTTGCTCGAGTTTGGAACTTTTCACTTTGACTTTGCTTCTTTTCATTTTGGCATGTAAATTTTGAGTTGGCAGCTTGGGACAGAAATTATTACATATTATGAGCATAAAATTACATAAAAATTAAAAATAAATTACATTTCTGTTGTGAATAAAATTACATTTTAGTATGAAAATCATACTCTGAAACCAAAATTACAACTTCAAAAATCATATTTACATGCTGATAAATCCTCTGCAAATGATTGAAAAAGTATTATTTAAGTCACTCTCACACCTTTGTTGACCTTATTGAAATGAAATGTTGTGTTTATAAACCTTGAAAAATGAAACCTAATTGACCTAATGGGACCTTGGATGACCTGACTCCATGGTTGACTTTGATTGACATAATGATATAGTCAAATGCGCTTTTAAGATTTTTTTATGCTCAACAAGACATGAAGGTGGGTCAGAAAATGTGAAATTTCGAGGGAGAGTGAGGTTTTATGACTAGGGATGCCATCAGTGAATCAATTTTTTGCATGACCCGATGGAATGATGAAACATTTCTAAGTGGGACCCCTAAAATGAATATGAAAAGGGTGATTTTGATCATAGATGGCAGAATGAAAATTTTGACACTAACATCAGCCTTATTGGGGATGGCAGCTCCTTGGAGGTGTCAAGAACACCGTAGACCAAGTGCCTAACCATTGGGCCAATACGGTCAAAAAAATTCAAACTGAAATGCATGACTAAATACTGACAACTCAATCACACAAAATTATTTTTGAAACTGACTGAAATTGACTGAAACAATGACTCGAAACTTAACTTACTTTTCTAAAAACTAAACTTGAAAATGGTAGAAACTCAATGAAGCTTCATGGCCTTCACTTTGGGCTCTGAACTCTAGTTCTTTTCCACTTTACACTTACAGAAATATCAAACTTATATATATATATACAATGGAGATAAAATTTTCACAATTTCATATAAAAATATATAGTGTTTCAGGAGCCTACCATTAACTGTCCCTCCTAACAAATTTTTCCCATCCATTTCTTCCAGGAGATATGTTTTTTTTCCACGAGAATATGCCATCCTAAAGGGCCCTTTCCATAAACTATCGAACATCATGTGTTTACCCTTTCTTCATTCCTGGCATCCTAGTGAAGTACTACATCGTCAATCTTGAAATCATCTTTCTTGGTTTTTCTGTCATAGATTTGCTTGTTCTTATCATGGAGCTTGGAAGTGTTCTGAAACACTTCTTCTCTTGTTTGTTGCAGGTGAATCATTTGGTTTATCCGGCATTGTATGTCATTTTCTTCACTTCCTGCTTCTTGTAAATTTTTCATGACTGGGACATCCAATGAAGAAGGGAAAATCATGTCCACACCGTAAACTACCTAAAATGGAGACATGCCAATGGATTTCTTGTTGCATACCCGATATGCCCATAGTGCATTAATTAGCTTCTTGTGCAAATTTTTCTTATGCGCCTCCAATATATTTTTTATTTTGTTGATCAAAGACTTATTGGAGAACTCCGCCAATTCGTTTCCCTATGGATAATATGTTGTTGAATGACCCAACTTAATGTTAGACCTGTCACAGATTTCTATCATTTTATTTTATTTGAAGGTTGCAGTGTTATCCATGATGATCTTTCTAGGACAAACAAACTGGGAAAATATGTTATATTCTAAAAACTGAATTATAACAGAGTTATTAGCTTGCCTGGTTAGGATCACTTCGATCCACTTTGTGAAGTAGTATGTGGTGGTAAGTATCCATCTGTGTTGAGCAGATGAGGGTGGATGTATATAACCAATTAAATCTAAGCCCCACTATTGGAAAGGAGCTTCAACTAAAATGGGTTGTAATGGTAAAGGAAGAAGCTTATGTTTACTTTGGAAAATTTGGCATTCATGGCATCTCATGACCGTCTTGTACAAATCTACAAACAATTTCGGCCAATAGTAACCTGCTCTCAATACTTTGTTGGTCGTGTTCTTCTAGTATAAGTGACCTCCAAAATATCCTTTATGGATATCCTTCATTTCTTCTTTGGACTCATCTTCAACCAAGAAATTCATTAACACACCTTTGGATCCTTCCAGTATGTTCATATCCCAAACATAGGGAAAATCAACAATACTTGGGAATATCTTATAATATCCCAAAATTGGAGATATAGCAATACATGAACACAATAATGAAAGAGCGATGATACATCAAACACATAGGATGTAAGAAGATCCAAATAGCCATCTTATTAAGATCATAGCATCCAATGCATACAATATCTTAAGGAAAACAATCACTCGAAAGCTAGGAAATACAAGCCTCAAGAAACATGTACATAGAAAAATGAAGATCAATACTATATGAGAAAATGCCCAAGGCTATGACATCATGAGTTTTTATAAGAGGAACTACTTTGCTAGGAAGTGTCAATACACAAATATGTAAATATAGAGCTCATACAATGTTGGGAGTGAAGATATAAGCTCCAAAACACAATTCCAAAGACAATCCCCAGAAGGATTTCCTGAAAATATGAAAAATGGAAAAAAATGTCGAGTTGTAGTCCTAAGGCGAGTAGTAGCTGCAACTCAAGAACTGGATGGAGATGATTGAAGATGACGTACAAGCTAATCAAACCTCCTCCAATGGATCTTCCAAGTGTAAGGCTGATCCTAACACCGAAGACCTCACCCTCCAAACAACACTGCAAACCCTCACTGAAAATAATGCGATCACTTGAGGGATATTGCGCTTTGTAGGTGTAAGAAAATAGGGTTGGCCAAGTACCAAGATCTGAAATATGCTCTAAGGGCTTCCTAAATGATCTCCCAAAGGAAAGAAAGCTTCCTCCTCGAAAAAATAAGCTCGGGAAGTGGTGTTGAGAAACCTCCATTGCAACACCCTACAACACAACCCGACTCTAATAGAAGCTCGAGCTCTGTAGCTAAAGGAGGATACTTGGCCTAAATACTAAATGTGGAGAAATTAAGAAAAAAAACTCCCTCAAGAGACCTCTCTTGAAAGGAGAGGGAATTCCTAAACAGGAATGCCTTGTGCTAAGCGACATTGCAACTACGCTATAAATAGCAAGAGAAGGCAAAATAGTCTTCCAGACCATAAAATAAATAAGACATAACATGTATTCATATGGCTACCTTGCCATCCTTTTATACAAATGGAAGCCCTCTCTTCATGGGTCCCACTCATTAGGGTTTGCTCCACCAAGGAATCTTCCTCCCACTATCTCTGCGATGACTCCCAAGATGATCTCCACCTCCTATCCCAGTGGCTGTTGACTTGGTCAAACTTGACCTTGTCCACATGCAAATGCCCCCTTTTCACACATGAGGGTGTGAAATCCAGCTCCTATGATGATCCCTTTTCACACCATGAGGGATTTTATTCATATTTTTTGTTATTAATGGGCCTTCTTACCCATTTATTAAACTTCTAGGTGTAAAAGACAAAAATCAATATTCCAACTAGTTGCATGCTAAATTTGGAATATTATAGTCCTCCCCTCCCAAATGTTGCTTGTCCTCAAGAAACTACAAGGATAGAACAAGATGTGTGCATCCCAAATATCTATCATCATGTAAAACATCCATGGAGGCAACAAAATTTTGTATAAAGGCCTTCTTGAGGCATGAGGTACTGATATAAATTGGTATATACCATCCCCATATCAATCTCCCATCCCCAAGCTATCATCCATACAAAATGAGTCACCCTCCAAAATGGTAACTCATACAAAACATCCTCCACCTTGAGCTCACTGCAATGTGGGTGGGCTGAAAATATGATTATGGTAGACAAAATAGCCTACCCCACATTTGTCCTCCTCTCCACTTATGATAAGTGTAGAGTATCTCTACTCTTGGGGTGCATAAAAGTGTTACTTTGCAAGTGGCGAAGAAGAAAGCTGGATCTCCAAAGATATTCCCTTCAACGTTGTGAATCATGCTAGCACAAACCATCCCATATATGATGAATAGAAATCACCATCATATGGCATCCAAGTGAGTGGAATACTGAAGGTTTCATGTAGAGATGAAAGGTACCAATAGTCTTCCAAGTGGTTATAGCACGAGTTTTCCTAGCGCTGTTGTTTCACAACATGACATGGCAACTCATAGAAAAGTTTCTCCCAATGATTTATGAGAGTCATGGCCCAAGTTCTCCAATGAATCTTATGGCCCACCTCATAAAGAGACAAGTGTTTTGTTGTGGTGACCATATCATCTCCCATGCTCCCCTTAGAACATGTAATGCGAGAAAATGTGGGAATCATCTTCCCCAAAGGACACATCCAAACAATGTGTCACTCCCCCCAATCATGCTCCAAATAAAAATAAGAACAACAACAACATAAGGAACTACAATGAGAATCATGCTAGTCTGCCATATGAAGCAAGGGAGAAGGAAAATGGTCCCTCAAATGCTATGCTAGCAGGGTTTGAATCTCAGCGCAACAAAAAAATGAAATGATGGGTGGCCTCCCCACCACTTGCTTGTTGCCCCAACCTCCTCACAAGTTTGGAGAATGTGTATGGTGTATGGTGAAAAGTGAGCATGCTACGCAAAAGATACAATCTCCCCAAGTCTTCCTAGGGAGTGGCCATCACCAAGGCCCCGCTTATGGCCTCAAAGTAGACCATGAAGTCTAGAAGGAAGAATGCTCCTTCCCTGCACATATATGGTTAAGGGTTGCACATATACATTATACAAATCATTATGCAAATAAGAAATACCCTTACCATATGTTTTGCTCATGAAAATGGAGTGGCTCATATATGATTCCCCCTCTCATCCTCAAAGAGAGAAAAGAGGTGGTTGTGATAACTCCCCCGAAAGAGTTGTTGATTAGCGATTGTTTGTCATTGATGTCAGTCAAGCGACACCGAGGGGCTAACCCAATATTGCATGGGAATTTTGACCTACCAAATTAATTTGATTACTGGCTCAATAATGATTTTGATGGTTTCTACTTGTCGAAGATGTTTCGTTGATATATGGCACGCCATGTAATTCTTCACGGTTTGAGAGATATTCATGTTTGAAGTTTGTGCCGCGTTAGTGGGCTAAAACCCCATGGGGTTGGGGCATGGGTCATTGAAAACTCATAATTAATATTTTTTAATCTCCTAAAATCCCTCCACATTCACTTGTTTAAGCCACTCTCAACTTAAGCATTTATATAAATTGTGATCTTCATTTCCTCCTTAGGGCGAGGATTCGACCATACGAAACGGGTCATAGTGGAATTTTCGCTCTAAATTTGCTTCTATGAAGGGGGAGAAGCTGAAAATTTTTATGGGGGAAAAAGCCAAAATCCGAGGAAAGCTCTCTGTAAAACTTTCGGATCAAGGTGCGAAATTTTTGGAGATATGATCTGTGGAGGTTAGGGAGTTTTTGCGAGCTCTGAAATTCATCTCAAAGAAGTGACCTTGGTAAATTAGTCATAACTCTCTCTACGAGTATCAGATTGGAATTTCGTAAAAATTGGCGAGATAATGCACGTAGTCTTTAATTTCCTCTCTATCAATTTTAGAGCCAAATGAAGAAACGGTGACACGTGGCACGTCGTACAAGTGTGCTCTGCTGAAATAATCCATAATTAGGGCATTGTGAGAGATTGGGTATAACTCTCTCTTGAAGAATCCAAATTGGGTCGGACCTATGGAATTAGAAAGACGACTCGAGAGGGTGACACGGGACCAAAAATCATATATTGAGGATATGAAATAACGAGAGATTCACCGGATTCAATATCGAGCTCCTAGAAGGTAAGAAAAAGCTAGATCATGTGTTGTCAGAGGGTTGCAAAGGACCGAGAATTTCTACGGGAAGAAAAGAAAAGCAAGGTGCGGAAGAGGGTAGCATGACAAGAGCGAGCAACCAAGGTGCATAATAGTAGTAAGAAGTTCATCATATCACATCTTCAAGTGGGCGACATTGCATACAATCATTGTAAAGGTATCATTGTACTAAGTCATTATAAATACATTATTGTAAAAATTGTACTATTGTACTATACGCAAGGGTTGAAGAGGTAGTGTTGGGAGGTCTAGGATCATCATTAGGTGGTTGTGTCCAAGTTGGGGTTATGGTCTAGTATATATTATTTCTTCTACATCATTCTATATCATTGTAAAGTGGACCATTTTCCCCAGTACGGGAGTCCATTCTTCTTTTATTCTTCTATAGGGTGGTAGGGTGGTGCTAGGGTGAGTTGTAGCTCATTGGGTGTTGGGGCATCCATTCGGTTGACTACTGAAGAATCTCGGGCGTTGGAGTGTCCATCCGGTGGGAGATGGAGAAGAATTCTTTTCTAGATTCTAGGAAGTTGGAGCTTTATTTTTCAATTGGAGTTGAATATTAAAGAATTATTAGAAAAGCATTAGGTGGTTTTTGTTCCGGTGTGGGTTTCCACCTTAAAAAATTGTGTGCATTTGTGTTCCTCTTTTTTCTTTGCTATCATTGTACAAACACTAATAATAATTGAAGATTAACTAATGCTCTAATTGAAAGGAATACTTGATTCACCCACCCCCACCTCTTAGTATTTCCAACAATTGGTATCGAGCTTGGTTCCTTCAAGAGAATTTTAACGATGTGGAAGGAGGTCATGGAGCATACCAAGAATGGTGTATCTCTATTCAATGAAAATAATTATGCACTTTGGAAAGGAAGAATGGAGGTCTATCTCTTAGCGCAAGGTTATGAAGTATGGGACAACATGTTAAAAATGGATTTACATCAACCGTGGATGAACAAGGTAAGAAGAATTTGGTAAACGATGCAAAAGTAAAGAATATTATTATCAATGGACTTATTGAATCTTCTTATCATAAGGTGTTGGATTGTAAAACCGCCAAAAAGTATGGGACAAGCTTGAGGATATATATATGAAAGTGACTCAAATGTCAAAGAAGCAAAGCTTCAAATCTATAGAGAAAAAATTTGAGCAACCCGAATGAAAAGAAGATTTCAACATTGATGCATACTTCCAACACGTTGATGAAATAACCAATACTCTCGAAGGATTGGGAGAGCTAGTTGACGAGAAAAATATTATACGGAAGATTCCTAGAACGTTACCGAGGAGATTCAACCCAAACGTATCGGTCTTAGAATACGGTGAAAATCTAGACAAACTCGGCAAGGAAGAATTACATGGAGTTCTCATAGCATATGAAATGAGACTTGATGAAGAAAAGGGTACTTCAAATCTAGAAAGCTGCGTTCGTTGCATCTAAGCAAACCAATAAGGACAAACAACCTTCAATTGAAATGACATGCACCTGCAAGTGTGAATAAAAGGAGATGATGGAGAAGGTCTTTCAGGATGAAGAATATGCTTACTTTACAAGAAAACTAAAAACACTGGTAAGGGAAAATTCAAAGGTAAACTTCCATTGATATGTTTCGGTTGTGGTGAGGTTGGGCATTTCATAGAAACATTTATGAACAAAAGTGATGGCAAATCAAAAGGAAAGAAAGGCTTTAAGAAATTCAACAAGCAAGGCAAAAAGAAAGGATCCAAAAGGAGTTTTCTCTCTAAAGAATATGACTCATCATCGATGAAGAAAGTGACAACAAAGAAGAAGCTAATGAGAAAGTATTGTTTATGGCCAAGCACAATAAATAAGAAGTATCAAACAATGAAGAAGAAGGTTTGAACATAGAATAATTTTATGAGGAGGCAATGAAGCTTATAAAAGAGCTCAATGCTGAGAAGATTAGTTCCAATACAGTTGAAGAACAAGTTCAAGGTATCAAAATTGAGGTTGAAGAACACAAATGTATTGAAGAGTCACTTCAAAATAATTTGGAAGAAAGAAATGAAGAAAGGGAAGCATTAGAAGCCGAAGTAGTCTCGTTGCGTAGAGGAAGTGAAGAAGGTAAGCTGCTCAAAACTATGCCAACGGCTCAAGGGCATTTGAAGAACTCATCAACAATCAACGATCTTACAACGACGAAAGCGGCCTCGATTTGCAAAGAAGAAGAAGCGAGGACCTTCTACAACAAAATACAATGAACCTATGAGATACGACATACATGAAGACTTCATTGGACAAGATTCGCAAGAACATCCTTGGAAGACGATTCCTCGATGAATATTTTCATCTAGGTACCAACATATTTTTCATGGCTATTGTTATTCATGTGGAAATTTTGGTAATAAAGGCTGTAGAATGTCGCACGTACCCTAGGAACCAATACAATTCCAAGAGATTCTTCAAATATGAAAGTCCCGGGGCTCAACGAAACATCAATAGATTTGAACATTTAAGAAATAATATGGAATGTTACAAATGTCGAGAACTTGTGACACATAGCCGAGAGGCTGAGACTTGAAAATCCTCTAGAAGAATCTTCGAAGCCACGAGAGATGAACGAACATGGAAGAAGAAGAAAGGCTGAGTAATTGTGCTCTCACTCTCAAGGCTCAAAAAAAATAAAGATGTGTGGTATGTTGACGGCGGTTGCTCAACACATATGAGTGGAGATAGAAGGAAATTTGTATCTACGAAGAGAGAAAGGATGGAACCATATCCTTTGGAAATGATGGATCTTCAAATGTTATAGGATCGGTACCATCACTCTCGGAAGAAAAGATGTTATAGCCAGAGAATGTTCTATTGGTCGAAAACACGAATCACAATGCTGCTCAATCTTGGACAAATGTGTGATCAAGGACACACAATGCTATTCAACTCCACAAATTGTGAAATCGGGGAAAGGCAAGTATGGTAAAATTGTGGCTATAGCAAGTCGAGCTCCAAATGACATATATGTTACGGATGAAGCAACTAAATAATGTCCTGCGGCTAAAGAATATGAAAGTTGGTTATGGCACAAATGAATGGGTCACATAAACTATGACAATCTTGTCGGGATAAAGAAAAAAGAGCGATACGATAAATGCCGAAAATCTCAAAGATTTCCAACACACTATGTGAGGCATGTCGGCATAGCAAGCGAGAAAAAAGTCCAATTTAAAACGAAAGAACACTTTGCATCACATCCATTGGAATTGATACGTCACGATCTATGTGGTCTGTGAGAACAAAAGGCTTAGATGAAGAATTATATTTCATGTTAATGATAGATGACTATACCGGGATGACAATAAGTCGAGTTTCCTAAAGAAAAAAATGCGAAGCATTTGAGTGCTTTAAGATCTACAAGGAGTTGGTTGAAAATGAGGCGGTTGAAAATAAATTGTTTAAGATCGAGATAATGGTGGAGAATTCACTTCCAAATTATTTCAGCGATAATGTGACGAAAATGGAATAAAATGGCAATTTTCAACGGCACGAACACCTCGGCAAAATGGAGTTCTTTGAAAGAAAGAATATAATCGTACGGAAATGGGTAGAACAATGTTGAAGGAATCAAAATTGGATGAAAAATTCTAGGTTCAAGCAATTGATACGATAGTCTTCATTATCAACCGAAGTCTTCTCGGAAATAATTGCAAAAAGAATCCATATGAATTATGGAAAGGAAAACCGACTAATGTAAAATATTTTAGAATCTTCGGGAAGCAAATGTTATATGAAAAGAGAAGATCAAAATTTGGGTAAGTTTGAATCACATGTTGATGAAGGTATCTTTCTTTGTTAATCACGCAAAATAAAGGCCTATAAATGCTATAATATAAGGCGAAAACGAGATAGTGGAGAGCATAAATGTTACATTTGACGAATATGGTTTTCTAGCGAGTAATGATGAGGATCTAGAATCTTTGAAACTTGAGATAGAGGCTGAAAAAAGACACGAGGATAAAATTGTAGAACAAGAAGCAAATATCAACGAGGAAGAAGTAAACAATGATCATCAAGATATACCCGGAACAACAACAACAAGCTCCTACAAGGATAACAAAGAGTGGATTCAAAAGAACCATCCATCAAATCAAATCATTGGTGACATAAACGAAGGTCAACGACTTCGTTCATCACAACAAGCTCACGTTGCTTTTCTAGCAACCTTTGAGCCTAGTAGTTTTGAGGAAGCCAACTAGAATGAAAATTGGGTAGCGACTATGAATGAAGAATTGGATCAAATTGAGAATAATAACACTGGGAATTAGTTCCACGACCAAAAGATAAAAATGTCATTGGACTAAATGGGTGTTCGGGAACAAATTGAATGAAGATGGGCGAGTTACCATAAACAAAGCAAGATTGATTTGCAAAGGCTATGCACAAGTGGAAGGAATTTATTTCGACGAAACATTTGCACCGATTGCCGAATGGAATTCATACGAATGTTCTCGCCTATGCATGTTAAAGAAAAATCAAAGTCTACCAAATGGATGTTAAGTCGGCATTTACGAGATGGAGAAATAGAAGAAGAAGTTTACATCGAACAACTTTGAAGGTTTTCTACTATCACAAAAAAGAAGACTATGTCTACGGGTTAAAGAAGGCCCTATATGGTATCAAGTAGGCTCCCATAGCATGGTATGCTCGTCTTGATGGATATCTACGTCAACAAGGGTTCAAGAAAGGTACGTTGATAGCAATCTTTATGTACAAATAGATAAAGATAATTTAACAATCGTTGAGGCATGTGTGGATGATATAATATTTGGTAGCAATGATGATCGACTAAGTAAGAAATTTTCTACAAAGATGCAAATTGAGTTTGAGATGTCTTTATTTGGTGGGACTGACATACTTCTTAGGGCTTCAAATATCTCGGCGAAGAGAAAGGAATATTTATATGTCGAAGCCAAGTACATCAAGGAAATGCTCAAGAAATTCAAAATTGAAGAGATTGAAAACCCGTCCTTACTGCGATGGTAACGAGGTTGCAAATTGAGCATAGATGACTCATATAAGGATGTGGATCGAGAGGTTGTATAGATATATGATTGGTATTATTCTATATGTAACGAGCCTCTCGGCTAGATGTTATGCAAGCAATTGGACAAGTAGCAAGATTCCAAGCGGCACCAAAAGAATCACATATTATTGTCGTCAAAATAATTCTTCGATATCTAAAGGGCACGAGAAGAATATTTCTTGTGGTATCCCAAGGGTAATAATCTCATTATTCAAGCCTTAGAGATGTAGATTGGGCAAGAAGCGTTGATGATCGTAAGAGTACTAGTGGAGCGACATTCTATCTAGGTGGTTGTCTCGTATCATGGTTGAGCAAAAAAGAAAATTTCAATCTCATTATCTACAGCGGAAGCGAGATACATTGCGGGAGCATCATGTTGTACTCAAGTCCTTTGGATGAAACAAACTTTGCAAGATCTTCAAGTACAATTCGGTGAGCCTATTCCCATATTCTATGATAACACTAGTGCCATCGGCATCTCCAAGAATCTGTCATGCATTCAAAAAACAAAACACATTCGATCAAATATCATTTTGTTAGAGAACAAGTCGCCAAAAATAATATCAACCTAGAGTATGTTTGTACAAAAGAAAAAATTGCTGATATCTTCACTAAACCTTTACCTTGTGAAGCATTTTGAATATCTTCATCGAAAAGCTTGGGATTCTCCCAAGTTCTCATTAGATTACGAGTGCAGGGATGGTTGTGTGTTAGGGGGAGTGGAAGTGTGTACGGGTCAGCGGGATGGTTGTGTTTTAGGGGGGAGTTACTCTTTGCCATTGATGTCAAAGGGGGAGACAATGTTGTAAGAAGAGGTGTCTTGATCGTAGGGGGAGTACTTGTGTTGCCATCAATGCCAAAGGGGGAGATTTTTTGATCGGCGGTTGTCATTGATGTCAGCAAGCGACACCGAGGGGGCTAACCCAATATTGCATGGGAATTTTGACCTAAAAAATTAATATATTATGGTTCAATAATGCTTTTTTATGGTTTCTACTTGTCGAGATATTTCCGTTGATATATGGCACGCCATGTAATTCTTCATGGTTTGAGAGATATTCATGTTTGAAGTTTGTACCCCCAGGTTAGTGGGCTAAAACCCCCATGGGGGTGGGCCATGGGTCATTGAAAAGTCATAATTAATATTTTTTTAAGCTCCTAAAATCCCTCCCACATTCACTTGTTGAGGCCCCTCTCAACTTAAGCATTTATATAAATTGTGATCTTCATTTCCTCCTTAGGCAAGGGATTTGGCCATACTGAAACGAGTTCTTCGTGGAATTTTCGCTATAAATTTTTTTCTACGAAGGTTCAGAAGCTGAAATTTTTATGAGGGCAAATCAAACATCCTTAGGAAGTGGCTATAAAAATTTCAGATCAAGGTGCGGAAGATGTTTGGAGATATGATCTGTGGAAATCGGGGTTTTTGCAAGCTCCTAAAATTCATCTCAAAGAAGTGACCTTGGTAAATTCGTCATAACTCGCTCTGCGAGTATCGGATTGGAATTCTGTAAAAAATTTACTGTTAGCGCACGGTCTGTACGGTTCAATCTATCAATTTCAGAGCCAAATGAAGAAACGGTGACACATGGCATATCGTACAAGTGCACTCTGCTGAAATAATCCATAATTAGGGCATTGTGAGACATTGGGTATAAACTCTCTCTTGAAGAATCCAAATTGGGTCAGACCTATGGCATTGGAAAGAAAAATCATAGGACTACTACAATACAAAAAATCAGATATTGAGGATCTGAAATAACAGAGATACACCGGATTCAATATCGAGCTCCTAGAAAGGTAAAAAAAGCTAGATCATGTGTTGTCAAGGGTTGCAAAGGACCCGGACTTTCTACGGCAAAAAAAGAAAGGTGCGATAGGGGTAGCATGACAAGAGCGGCAACCAAGGTGCATAACGGCGAGCAATAATTTCATCATATGAAGTCTTCAAGTGGGCGACATTGCATACAATCATTGTAAAGGTATCATTGTACTAAGTCATTGTAAATACATTATTTTAAAAATTGTACTAGTGTCTATCTACCAAGGGTTGAAGAGGTAGTGTTGGGAGGTCTAGGATCATCATTAGGTGGTTGTGTCAAAGTTGGGGTTATGGTCTAGTATATATTATTCTTCTACATCATTCTATATCATTGTAAAGTGGACCATTTTCCACTGGTACGGGAGTCCATTCTTCTTTTATTCTTCATAGGGTGGTAGGGTGGTGCTAGGGTGAGTTGTAGCTCTTTGGGTATTGGAGCGTCCATCCAATGGGAGATGGAGAAAGAATTCTTTTCTAGATTCTAGGAAGTTGGAGCTTTATTTTTCAATTGGAGTTGAATATTAAAGAATTATTAGAAAAGCATTAGGTGGTTTTTGTCCCGGAGTGGGTTTCCACCTTAAAATACTGTGTGCATTTGTGTTCCTCTTGTTTGTTGCTATCATTGTAAAAACATCGAGTAATAATTGAAGATTAACTAATGCTCTAATTGAAAGGAATCTTGATTCACCTCCCTTCTGTCGGTATTTCCATCAAGAGTTAGGTATCTCCTCCATCTCTACATGATCCATGCATCTCCTCATATCTTGATATATCTCCTCCTCAAAGCCTTCCCAAAAGTACCCCTCCATGATGGTGTGGTATGCTCTCATAGAGTAAGTGTAGCTGAAGATAAAATCCTCATGAGCTTGCTTGTAGCAATTTATCCTTGAGCTTAGAAGCTCTAGATAAGAAGATACTACCATGGTAGTAGATGACCCCATCTCTAAATGAATATCCCTCCTCATGTAGGTCTGGTCATCCAATATCATACAAGTGGAAAGATCCTTGGAATAATCCACCAACGTGTGGTATTTCCAATATGGATCTATCCTCCATAGTGATAGCGCTAATGAACTATAAAGAAGAACATATGTCATATGGTTATCCTCTTCTTTGAAATCTCCCATGCCAAAGATGCAAGTTGGAAGGCTGCTATCCTTCCCATGTTGCTCCTACCACATCACGAGAATGCTGAAGTGAGAGTAGGTAATGATGATGTTGGGAGAATATCTCCCTCCTCCTTGAGTCTACCCAAGACTCCCAACGTTTTACCAATATCTCCCAAGGTCTCCAATCCTGCTGAAATCAATGAGTGGTGCCTAAAAATGTGAAGCATCCATCCTCCTTTGTTGATGCTGGTGATCTCCCCGGTGAAATTTCCCCATACAATGAGGCATCAAGATCAGAGTAGTTTGCATATGTGAATGGAGAGATTTTTCCCTACTCTCATTTGTGCAATCCATTCTCCTTCTTATGTGCATCAATCTCCTGAAATAGATAGGGGTGTGTGCTCCTCATCACATGATGTTGGTCATCCTCCCTATCTCCTCCTTTTATCTCCATAGTTTCACACCCTACCATCAATGGCACATGTAAATCATGAGTTGTGCCTTGATCTCTACATGTGAGATCACGGGGAATTCCTTGCAATGATACAAGAATCCCTCTATTTGGAGAAAGAGCTCCCTCTTCCTCTACATGAGGTGCTAGATAAACTCTATACATGACGGCGTTGTTGCCCTCATCCTCCTCAATATGTATGATCAACCTCCCAATGATTGGATCCTCTTTTGAAAAAGGGATCTCCATACCCCCTTGCTCAAGAATATGAGATAGAGGTCTCACCTCTAGCAAGGTATGATGCAAGATATCGGCCTCCTCAATGGTTTTACGAAGTGGATTTGAGTTTGTCAAACCGGAGGTAACTCCTCAAAATCGAGAATGTGTATTAGGCCGAAGAATGCACATGGATTTATACATGGAGGTGAGGGCTGTGGGATTCATCTCCCAATTACTCTTGGCCTTCCTTATTTACTAATATTAATTAATATACAATATTAAATATGCACACCCATCCATAGGATTAGGTGTCAACATTCCCCCCTTTAATCCGAAGTGATGTTGGTGAGTCAAAGCATCGATCTGAACTTTTCAAACTTTTCTCTTCCAAGTGCTTTGGTGAAGATGTCGGCGGTTGCTCATTTGTGGAACAATGATGTAGATGGATGGTTTTGGCACATGAACATGATGTCGAATTAGATGGTACTTTGTATTGATGTGCTTTGTTCGATCATGGAAATTTGGATTCTTGGCCAACTTTATTGCGGAAGTGTTGTCGATCATGAGTGGAGTGGAATCTTGTCAAACCGGAGGTAACTCCTCAAAACTAGAATGTGTATTAGATGAAGAATGTACATGCCTTTATAGATGGGAGGTGAGGCTATTGGGATTCATCTCCCAATGACTCTTGGCCTTCCTTATTTTCTAATATTAAATAATATACAAAAATACAAATGCACACCCATCCATAGGATTAGGTGTCAACATTCCCCCTTTAATCCCGAAGGGATATTTGGTGAGTCCAAGCATCGATCTGAACTTTTCAAAATTTTCTCTTCCAAGTGCTTTGGTGAAGATGTCGGCGGTTGCTCATTTGTGGAACAATGATGTAGATGGATGGTTTTGGCTACGAACATGATGTCGAATGAGATGGTACTTTGTATTGATGTGCTTTGTTTGATCATGGAACTTTGGGTTCTTGGCCAAATTTATTGTAGAAGTGTTTTCGATCATGAGTGGAGTGGAATACATTTGTTTCATGCCAAATCTTCCGAGGTTTTCCGGAGCCACACAATTTCCTTTGTTGCTTCGAGTTGTTGCCACATATTACTGCCTCGGTGCGTGAGATCTGCTAGATGGCCATGCTGTTTGCGTGATCTCCATGAGGGCGGCTCACGATCCAAGACTCATGGTGTAACACTTTGTACGTAGACACCCCTATTTCTTTGTCGCCATCAAAGTGCGAATCGAGTATCCCGGTCAAGTTGAAGTCGCCTACTGTGTATATTTGAGTCCAAAGTCTTGAGTCCCCTTCAAGTACCTTAGCACTCTTTTTGCAGCGAGACCAATGTCCTTCACGGGGTTTTTTGCATGAACCTTGAGAGGATTCCAACAGCAAATGAAATGTCAGGTGCGGTGGTGGTCGGATAGATAAGACTTCCTACAAAGGCTTTGTCTATACTTAGTTGCATCCTCAAATTCCTTCCCTTTAATAGATGTGAGCTTCTAGTTTTGTTCCATTGGAGTGCTTAAGGGTTTACGAGTCATCCATGCCAAATTTGTTCAAGAGATCTCCAATGTACTTCTTTACGAAGAAATATGAATTTAGGATGTTGAATTACTTCAATACCCAAATAGTAATGAACATGACCCAAATCGGTCATTTCAAAACCTTTCTTCAACTCTTTCTTCATGGATGCAATATAGCTCTCATTGTTTCCTGTTATCAAAAGATCATCTACATATACTACAAGATATACAACTGTTTTTCCAACTTTCTTAACAAACAAAGTTGCATCATCAAGATCAAAGTGTTTGAAATCAAGTTTCGAGAAGATGCTTGGTCAATTTCTCATGCAGGGCTCGTGGTGCTTGCTTGAGGCCATACAAGGATTTTACAAGTTTACAAACTTTGTGTTCTTGACCCTTTATCACAAATCCTTAAGGTGGGACATATAAACTTTCTCCTTTAGATCTCCATTCAAGAAGGATGTTTTTACACCCATCGATGGACTTTCCATCCATTACGAAATTTGCTAAGGCAAAGAGAGTGCGGATGGTGGTCCATTTTGCTGTGGGAGCAAAAGTTTCTTCATAATCGACTCCTTCTTTACTGTGCGAATCCTTTTGCCACAAGCACGGCCTTGTGCTTGTCAAGTGAGCCGTCTACTTTGTACTTGTTCTTGTAGAGCCCACTTACGGCCAATTGGTTTCGTTCCCAAAGGCGGATCAACTTGACTTCAAGTGCCATTCTTTATCAGGGCATCATACTCCTTCTGCATCGCTTCTTTCCATTCATCATGAGAAGCGGCTTCTTTGAAGGAAGTTGGTTCATGATACGCGTAGACAAACTCAATTCACGGTTATAAGCAATATCCATATCAACGGGGGAATGGAATTATCTACATCACCTTCGATTTCTTGAGTGGAACTTCTTGTTCCTGTTTTCCAACCTCATCGGGATGAACATCTTCCGGTGTCTTTGTCAACCATTTGGGAGGACCTTTACGAGATGGCCCCGGCTGGTCCTTGGGCGAGTTGGGATTGATTCAAGATTCAATCTCCCAGATTACGTCAATCACATCATCCAATGTGTCATGCTGTGGTTGTTTCTTCATGTGGGGGAGAGTGTGGTTCGGGGAAATGATTCCCAGGGTTTGATTCAATATCGGAATCCCCCTTCAAGGTGTGGAATCACATTATCAAATTCTTGGAAAGACTTTGCATGTGTGAATACTGTCCGGGCGATCAAGTTGCCGCTCAACAACCTTGTCACTCTTGGAAGATTCAAGAAATATGACATCTCTTGCTATCACAAACTTCTTATTTGCTTCATCATAGAGACGATATCCTTTGGAGGTATTGGAGTACCCCAAGAAGATACATTTTACGCTTCTAGCACCAAGCTTGTTCCTTTGACCCTTGGGTATCAAGGCATAACGAGGTGGACCCAAAGACCACGAAATGCTTTACGAAGGCATGTGGCCATGCCACATTTCAAAAAGGAGTTTTGTTTCTAATTGAACTTGAACGACACCTATTCTTTATGTAAACAACACATAGAAGCTGCATCGAGCCCAAAACATTAATTTTACATTCTTGAAAAATAACATGGAGCGGACCATATTTAAAATGGTTCTATTCATTCTTTTAGCTACACCATTCGTGTTGTGGATTGTATGGCACGAGTGGTTTGATGTTTGATTCCATGTTGACGAAGATAATTTTCAAATTCGTTTGAAGTGTATTCTTTTCCATTATCGGTACGTAGAGAGCCAATATGTGTTTGTGCATCATTTTCAATCCATGCATGAAAATTCTTGAAAGTTTGAAAAGCATCGGACTTATTCTTCGATGAAGTAAATCCAACACATTACGGGATGTAGTCATCAATAAATGTCATCATGTATTTGTTTCCATTTGCGAAGCAATAGGCATAGGGCCACATAAATCTAAATGAACAAGTTCAAGTTTCCTATTTTCTCTTGAGTGTGAATCATGAAATGGCTTTGTTTGCTATGCTTTCCTAGAATACAAGCATCACATTCCTTAGGTTTTCTAGGAATTGTAGGCGGTCCATCAACACCATTTTTCTTCAACAAACGAGAAAGTTGTCATAGTTTAAGTGTCCAATATTAAATAATATACAAAAATAAAAATGCACACCCATCCATAGGATTAGGTGTCAACAAATACATTTGTTTCATCACCAAATCTTCCGAGGATCTTGGGAGCCACACAATTTCTTTTGTTGCTTAGATGCTTGCCACATATTACTGCCTCGGTCGTGGAATACTGCTGGGCCCATTTGTTTGCGTGATCTCCATGAGGCGGCTCTCGATCCAAGACTCATGGTGTAACTGTAGTAGACACCCCTATTTCTTTGTTGCCATCAAAGTACGAATCGGAGTGTCAGGTCAAGTGACGTCGCCTACTGTGTATATTTGAGTCCAAAGTCTTAAGTCCCCTTCAAGTACCTTAACACTCTTTTTGCGGCAAACCAATGTCCTTCACAAGGTTTTGCATGAACCTTGAGAGGATTCCAACGAGCAAATGAAATGTCGAGGTACGGTGGTGTTCGGGTAGATAAGACTTCCTACAAAATTTGTCTATACTTAGTTGCATCCTCAAATTCCTTCCCTTGATAGATGTGAGCTTCAAGTTTTGTTCCATTGGAGTGGTTAAGGGATTACATTCGTTCATGCCAAATTTGTTCAAGAGATCTCCAATGTACTTCTTTTGAGAAAGAAATATGAATTTAGGATGTTGAATTACTTCAATACCCAAATAGTAATGAACATGACCCAAATCGGTCATTTCAAAACCTTTCTTCAACTCTTTCTTCATGGATGCAATATAGCTCTCATTGTTTCCTGTTATCAAAAGATCATCTACATATACCACAAGATATACAACTATTTTTCCAAATTTCTTAACAAACAAATTTGCATCATCAAGATCAAAATGTTTGAAATCAAGTTTCGAGAAGATGCTCGGTCAATTTCTCATACCGGAGCTCGTGGTGCTTGCTTGAGGCCATACAAGGATTTTATAAGTTTGCAAACTTTGCGTTCTTGACCCTTTATCACAAATCATACAGGTCGGGACATATAAAATTTCTCCTTTAGATCTCCATTCAAGAAGGTTGTTTTTACATCCATACGATGGACTTTCCATCCGATACGATGTTTGCATAAGGCAAAGAGAGTCCGAATGGTGGTCCATTTCTTTGTGGGAGAAAAAGTTTCTTTACATAATCGACTCCTTCTTTTTTGTGCGAATCCTTTTGCCACAAGCACTGGCCTTAGTGCTTGTCAAGTGAGCCGTCACGCTTTTGTACTTGTTCTTGTAGACCCACTTACGACAATTGGTTTCGTTCCCAAAGGCGGATCAACTCGACTTCCAAGTGCCATTCTTTATCAAGGCATCATACTCCTTACTGCATCGCTTCTTTCCATTCATCATGAGAAGTGGCTTCTTTGAAGGAAGTTAGTTCATGATACGTAGACAAACTCAATTCATAGTTATAAGCAATATCCATATCAACGGGGAATCGGAATTATCTACATCACCTTCGATTTGTTGAGTGGAACTTCTTGTTCACTGTTTTTCCAACCTCATTAGGATGAACATTCTCCGGTGTCTTTGTCGGCCATTTGGGAGGACCTTTTTGAGATGGCCCCGGAAATTTTGGTCATTTGGCGAGTTGGGATTGATTCAAGATTCAATCTCCCAATTCTGTCGATCACATCATCCAATGTGTCATCCAGTGGTTGTTTCTTCATGTGGGGGGAGAGAGTGCTTCGGGACATGATTCCACGAGTTTGATTCAATATCGGAATCCCCCCTTCAAGATGTGGAATCACATTATCAAATTCTTGGAAAGAATTTGCATGTGTGAATCTATCAGGAGCAATCAAGTTGCACGCTCAACAACCTTGTCACTCTTGGAAGATTCAATAAATATGACATCTCTTGCTATCACAAACTTCTTATTTGCTTCATCATAGAGACGATATCCTTTGGAGGTATTGGAGTACCACAAGAAGATACATTTTCTGCTTCTAGCACCAAGTTTGTTCCTTTGACCCTTGGGTATCAAGGCATAACGAGTGGACCCAAAGACCACTGAAATGCTTTACCGAAGGAATGTGGCCATGCCACATTTCAAAGGAGTTTTGTTTCTAATTGAACTTGAAAAGGGACACCTATTCTTTATGTAAACAACACATAGAGCTGCATCAGCCCAAAACATCAATTTTACATTCTTGAAAAATAACATGGAGCGGACCATATTTAAAATAGTTGTTTATGTTCATTCTTTGTCGGCTACACAGTTCTGTTGTGGATTATATGGCACGGTGGTTTGATGTTTGATTCCATGTTGACGAAGATAATTTTCAAATTCGTTTTTAAGTGTATTCTTTTCCATTATCGGTACGTAGAGAGGCAATATGTGTTTGTGCATCATTTT
Source organism: Pinus albicaulis (assembly GCA_034641835.2). Taxonomy (NCBI): domain Eukaryota; kingdom Viridiplantae; phylum Streptophyta; class Pinopsida; order Pinales; family Pinaceae; genus Pinus; species Pinus albicaulis. The sequence goes on from JAXQQM020074861.1 coordinate 31,617, forward strand.
CAATCCATGAATGAAAATTCTTGAAAGTTTGAAAAGCATCAGGACTTGTTCTTCGAGTAAGTAAATCCAACACATTCTGGTGTAGTCATCGATAAGTGTCATCATGTATTTGTTTCCATTTGCGGAAGCAATAGGCATAGGGCCACATAAATGCTGAATGAACAAGTTCAAGTTTCCTATGTGCTCTTGAGTGTGAATCATGAAATGGTTGTTTGCTATGCTTTCCTAGAATAAAAGCATCACATTCCTTAGGTTTTCTAGGAATTGTAGGCGGTCCATCAACACCATTTTTCTTCAACAAACGAAAGGTTTCGTCATAGTTTAAGTGTCCAAATCTAGCATGCCATAAAAGACTTGATGGGAATGTACCTTCATCATGATGTGAGCTGAATGCAAAGTTTTGAGCATGAGCAAATGAACCTTTCGAGTTTCAAGAGTCTCCCTTCTTCTATTCCCTCCATGACAAGTGAGTGATCTAATGCTTTTCGACCTGCTGCCTTGCCATCGAAACAAGTGGGCTGAGTGTCCTTGCGGCCGGATTTCAACCGGGGGATAGCAAGTTTCTCTTCAACTCGGGAGGTATAGAACCTCATGTGGGATATGATCGGGAAGACCGAGCGGTTTAAGCACTGTGCGCGCATGCATGATGGCTTGAGTTTGGATTTCTACTGCGAAATATACTACTCCATCAACTTTTAGTCGGTGAATTATTCAAAAAAATATTTTCTAAATTTCATGTGACATGTTGCTCACGAATACGACGACCTGGTCATCTCTCCATGAAGTAAATGAAACATCAAATAGGTTTTCGAGTTACTCCATTGTTACAATGTGCTAGAATAGAATGAAATTTGATTCGGTGGTTTACCTTTGTCTTTGTCATTAGTTTTACCTCTGTCTTGGTTGTTTCTTCTTGAGCTTTTAGATTGTACCTTTTCTACTTTCGAAGTTTCTTCTTCGTCTTACCGCCTTCTCTTCCTGCTGGATGGACACGGAAGCATGTTTCTTTTCTCTCTGTGCCAAGTAGGCGGCCTCTTTAGAAGATGAAGGAGGCCCTGTCCTCTTCTTTTGAAGGAGGAGAGAAAAAACTTTCTTTGGAAAAAAAATCTTACGAAGAGGAAAAAATTTATTGTATAAAAACTTTCAACTCTTGAAATGTTTGCTCAATTGAAGGGGCAAAAAATCTCTTGCGGAAAAAATACTCTGTGTTTTAAAAAAAACTCTTGCTAAAGGCGAATTTAAATGGACAAAAAACTCTTTGCTAAGAGACTAAATTTAAAAACCACAAGCTCTTTGCTAAAAAACAACGGGATCACTGCACCATATATGTATTTTTTTTGTTTGGGATGTATGGGAGGCGATATGGAAGGCGGTATTATAATGTGGTGGAATGGTATTATAATATGGATGGCGTATATAATATGCACGGAGTGTGCTAATGGGAATGCGATATTGTATATAACGAGTGGAATAAATGGCGGACGAGAATCTAATATGGAGTGAATGATGTAATATGAGCGCGTTGATATATGGACGACCTTTGTATAAAAAATAGAAAGGCGGTATTGTATAAAGCACGCGGCGTATTATGTATTGGAACGGGAGGGACGGACGCATATATCAATGGGAGGAGGAGCGCATATGTTACCATGACGAGCGTATTAAACATATATAAGGGGCGGAGTAACATGCGTATAAGTGAGCGGCGTATTAAAACGGTGGTAATGAATAAAGGGCGATGTTATAAAATGAATGGAGCGGTATTACAAGGCGCGGGACAACATTGTGTTAAAAGCGCGAGGTGGAGAGCGTAGGTTGCGGTGGATTTGGGGTAGTAGAGTAGTCGCGGGGGACGGGTCGCGAAATTATGCGATGTTTTAAATGGTGGTCGAGGGCGCGCTACGCGGAGAAGTGAGTGAGGAGCGTATAACAATTGGGCGACGGGCCACGGAGAAATGTAGTGGTGTTGATTGTATGTGAGCGGGCGCTAGGAATACCGCCTCGGAATAGCGTGGAGGATTGACATTGAATTGAATAGCGTGGAGGATTACCGCACTGTGGTAATATATGCGGCGATGTAAATGAGGAGCGAATTTGTATATATTGAATGCGGTTAAAACGGCTTGGATATGCGGAGGCGTGGAGACATGGGTGATATTGATGTGGGAAGAGAACGTTGAGGGACGAGCGAAGGGAGGGCGGAGTAGGTAATGGAGAAATAAGGGCGTTGGGTAGGTGAGGGAATGTAGGGAGAGAGTGAGGGCATTAAAAACTGAAATGGAAGTGTGCGAGTCTTTGAGTTGCGGGGGAGGCTGCAGAAATTGCGACGCAAAACAGCTTTGAGATATTGTAGGAGCGAACTGCGAGAAGTCGAGAGGGCAGCTGAGAATGCGAGAAATAGAAAAAAATGCGAAATTTCGGTCTAGCAATAAAGAGCGACAAAAAACTATTAATAAAAATTGGTGAGCAAAGGAGAGGGAGTTACACCACGGGCGAGAAATGCCAATAGTGGAGCGGCTGCTGATACCATGTCAAACCGGAGGTAACTCCTCAAACTCGAGAATGTGTGTTAGGCTGAAGAATTCACATGGATTTATACATGGAGGTGAGGCTATTGGGATTCATCTCCCAATGACTCTTGGCCTTCCTTATTTCCTAATATTAATTAATATACAATATTAAATATGCACACCCATCCATAGGATTAGGTGTCAACGGAGTTTATGGTTTCCTCAATCACATGCAAGGTTTTTGTTTGTTTATTTTTTTTTAACTTCACCACATGTGTTGCGAAAGTTTTCCATTAAACCTTTCCACCAGTGTCTTAATAAGCCTTGCATAAGAAGAATTATTTTTCATTTTTTCAAGGAAAAGGACTCAAATATTGACCATGCATAGGCACTTACCTCCCAAGACACGGTACGCAACTACGATGGCTTCATCTTCGGAAATTTGGTGCCGGCTTGCAAAAAGGTGTCTAGTTCTTCCACCCAAGATACGAGTTGAACATGTAAGTGAACCATCAAAGGTAGATAGAAGAAATCTATCATTACGCTTGCTTCTCTTCACCTTGATCTTTCAAAACTGCTGGAGAAGTGATATGATCTCTAGAATTTTGTGTTTGAGACTCATAATCTTGCAAAAAAATCACTAAGAATTTCCCTCCTAGTCATTCCTTCTTCTTCCCTTCCTCTCATAGAAAATCTAGGCATAGGGGTTTGCGCTAGGCTGCCAGGGCTCACACTCATCATATGAAAATATAGAGTTTGATTGATTCATACCCCCTTGGAGATTCTATACACATCTCCTTTCTTATTTTATTGAGATCTCCTCAAATGTTCTATATAGATTTAGGAAGAAGCTTTGAGAGCCTCTCCTCCTTCTTTCCTCCAAAGAATGGAGTCTTCTTTCTATTCATATATTATTCTTATTGTCTTCTAGATAGCATATTGGGGTGAGATTCAATAGGGCGGAGCAATATTATGCTTTGATATCTGTTATCACTCGGATTTTCCTTGAAGTTGTTGGGAAGAGGAAAGGGGTCGAGGTAACCACAAACCAATCTTTTGGGTACGAGAATCTAGCCAATATGTACCCGGAGAGGGCTCTCTGCTGCGAAATTTAGCTTTGTTTTAGAAGGTATTATGCTAGTTATGAAGTTCGGGGTTTTTAATTTGGGTGGTGGAATTCAATAGCTAAGGGCAAGATTGAGTAGTTCGGGCCATTGGGCTATGGAGTAAAAAAGATGGCTTCAGCTTGGATTAAGTTTCTAGACAAAAGATGGTTTTACGGGGCAAGATAACCAAACGAGAGAACAATTTTAGATTTAAAGTGAATGGAATGGATTTAAAATGGATGAAAGGCAATTAAGAATCTTTCAACATATTCATAAGAGGGAAAATTGCGTGATTATTAACAAAGAGAAATTAAGAATTATTTATTAAATAACCAAAATGTTTAAACTAGAAAAACGGGGAGCAATTAAGAATTCACTATTTAAAACAGTTTAGAAGAAAAAAATTTAGAATAACAATGATTGAAATCAGATTACACTTAAGTACTTTCTAATTTACTCCTTTTCATTAGTCATTCGAAATGAAACACAACGATATAATAAATAGATATAAAGACTTTAAAACACAAGGGAAAGATGACTTATTGATCCAGTAGTCTAACACATGAATCCTGTAAAAAAGTCTTTCGCCTCAATTCATCATCCGACTTAGCCACGATAAATTTCTCCAATAGCACTTTATTCCAAATAGTCAATGTTACGGCAAAGTCCAAGAATCCACCCTCAATACTGCGATTGAGGGAGTATTTATACAAAAAGTTACAAAAAATATCTCCCCTTAGTCCATATTTTTCCTGAGTTAATCCATTATTGCCATGCAAACTATGATCTACGACCAACGAGCGAGTTTTATCTCCAAGTCAAAGTGTCCTTTTCCCAATAGTTTGCTCGGTCCATAAATGAAATGCTACAATTCCAACTTTGTCCTAGCCCTCACTCCCCTGTCCATGGCTGAATTACTTGAGAAATCTACTAATTTATCCCATGAAGAGTTAAACGGCCTATGCGGGACCTTCATGTTACTAGAGCATCGGCCCAAAATCCCTCCCCCCTTATGGGTATACTTTTTTCAGCAGAAGAAGGTAGAATTGTTACGAACATGATATATTTTCAGAATGGGTTTCAATACTAGTGAATATGTTGACCAATTAACCCTAGTATTGTTATCTATTTTTACCCCTGGACGACCTCATACCTTTAAAGTACGATTTTGCATCTTATATTGTGACAAAATCCATGATCGATTCATGAGATTTGGGAATGAGAGAGTGTTCAAGTATTCTTGTCATATATCACCTCATTATTTACTTTCAATCGGAGAGTTTCCCTTTTTATGTTAAGAAACTTGATGCCAAAGGGAATCCTAGGTCGATCATCCTTTGGTCGCACATTACTCACAATTCCCTTGATTCTCCTTATTCCTATAATGAGTTTGTTGACCTTTTTGTTCATCACTGCAACCACCTTGTTGAAAAGAGTCTCTCCCCCTAGGGTAAATAATGACATCAAGAAAATACTTCGGCTCTCAAAGCGATGCAAGATAGAGTGGTAGGTACCTATATCAAAACCACACGAGAGAATCGAGAATATATGGATGTGAGTTATGCCCATTTAAGTTTCCCAAATATGTCCCAATGAGAATCTTTGCATTAGAGTATTTTAGGCGGATGAATAATTCAAATATAGTTCATTTCTACAATGCAAAAGAAAAGGCTCAACTCGGGATCAAGAGCCAATTAGGTCCCTTTATTTGTAACTCTAGGGAATGACTGGAAAAGAAAATTTGCGAAATAATTGGAGGTAACCACAAACCAATATTTTAGGTACGAGAATCTAGTAATCATGCGCGAGAGAGGGCTCTCTGCTGTCAAATTTAGCTTTGTTTTAGAAGGTATTATGCTAGTTATGAAGTTCGGGGGTTTTGTTTGAATTTGGGTGGTGGAATTCAATAGCTAAGGGCAAGATTGAGTAGTTCGGGCCATTGGGCTATGGAGTAAAAAAGATAGCTTCAACGGATTAAGTTTCTAGACGAAAGATGGCTTTACAGGGCAAGATAATCAAACGGAGAACAATTTTAGATTTAAAGTGAATGGAATGGATTTAAAATGGATGAAAGGAAATTAAGAATCTTTCAACATATTCATAAGAGGGAAAATTGAGTGATTATTAACAAAGAGCAATTAAGAATTCTTTATTAAATAACCAAAATGTTTAAACTAGAAAAACGGGGAGCAATTAAGAATTCACTATTTAAAACCGAGTTTAGAAGAAAACATTTAAAATAACAATGATTGAAATCAGATTACACTTAAGTACTTTCTAATTTACTCCTTTTCATTAGCCATTCAAAAATGAAACACAATGATATAATAAATAGATATAAAGACTTTAAAACACAAGGGAAAGATGACTTATTGATCCGTAGTCTAACACATGAATCCTGTAAAAAGTCTTTCGCTTCAATTCATCATCCCGGCTTAGCCACAATAAATTTCTCCAATAGCACTTTATTCCAAATAGTCAATGTTACGACAAAGTCCAAGAATCCACCCTCAATACTGCGATTGAGGGAGTATTTATACAAAAAGTTACAAAAAATATCTCATAACAACTTGAGCTATTATCTAGGATGACTCATAAGTAAATTACAATAAAATAGAGACGGATGGTCTCGTAGATAAGAAGAATGATAACGGATGTTGTGATGTTTCCTTCTTTTGAGAATGTCTTTCGGAGCGGGCCCTATGCTTTGGCTTATTGTTGTCCTCTTCAATAACTCTGTGTTGGCTGGTCCATTTAACTCATACTCTTTGGTTGCTGCGATACACTTTGACCTTTACTCATCCTTTTATCCTTCTTTATCATGACTAAGCGTAGTACATGATAAAAAAATTCAGGTAAGAATAATTTTTACAAAAGTTATAATAGTTCTTCCCACCATTTATCTTCCGGAATTTTGGTCCTTTGTAGCTTTTTGAGAGTTTCATCGGTCTCGTATACCTATAGAAAGTAGGTTGAGCGGGGAACAAATTCTTTACTTCTTGTTCAAGATAAAACAAATTTTTCTAGTTTATTATGAAGATATTTTCCCGTAGGCAATGCTGCATTGTTGATGAAGTAGTTGAGGCATTGGCTTGAGTATCGGCATACTTGTCCAATATTTCAACATAACTTTCCGAGTCCATCATTTTTATCCTCTAAAATGAAAGAGTGAGCAATCCTTTATTCAACAAAATGTCAAATCTTTTACGAGCGATTTATTTCTTCTTGCATGTACGAGCATCTTCGTTCCAAATCTTTGCATCATAGTTCTTTTGGTAAAAACTTTCTTTAATTCCCAAAATTGTATCAAATGCTGTCTTGAATGCCAAATTCTTCAAGTTGTTGTTTAGTCGAGTATTTAGAAAATGAATGAGTTCATTGGCTTCATCGAGGCACTGTTTCCCAATTCTTCCCTTGCGCGAGGACTTCTTCTATAACCAAATTTGACTAAATCATTTTGTTCTGCATTATTTGAATTGAGGGCAGAGACATCTTTTATTGATTGGATGATGTTGTCTGAAGAATTTCATTTATTTCCTAAAGGCTTCTCCAATGTGAGATCCTTTTCTAATCTTGTTGTTTTTTCTAATTTGTTCACTTCTCTTGTTTTACTCTCGACAACACTCATTTTGAAAGATCATATTTGTGTTCTAGAGTGGCCAATTGTTCCTTTGTTACCTGCGGAACTCTATGACCTGAAGTTTCATTTCATCCATTCACTTTGTTAATTCATCGGTGTTCAAATTTGTGGTGTTGCCTGTGATAATTCTGTTGGGCGATCTTGTTGTTCTTGTGCTGTCACTACTCTGTTGTAGATCTTTTGGAATATTTGTCTGCTTATCTTTCAATGCATTCTCGAAGCTCTTTTTCGGTTGCATTTAGTTTCTCATTCAATTTTAAAAGAGCAAATCCATTAGTTCTTCCTCGAATTTTTCTTGATGATTTGCGATCTTGTGGATGTCTCCAAGGTGGTAACTTCGGTTGTTTTCTCGGAAGGGACACACAGATATCATCATCTTTCTCTTGATCAGAAAGCTTCAATACCTTTCACATCTTTAGGATTATGACCCAAACCAATGATTATTTCCTCCAAAGTTTTGATTCTATTATCCTTAGCCTAGGAGAAGCTTTTTCAGCACGCAGTTTGTATATTAGTGTTATCCAAAGAATCTTGCAACTTATGGGCCATCATTGATTTATCCGTCGGAGTAGAATAAATCATCTCACTTGTTTGCTTGTGTAAGCTCAATTTGATCTAAAAGATGGATATCCTTTGCTAAGACTTCAAAAATTAGTTCTAATGTAATCTGCGGATGTGCGAGGGCTGCTTGCAGGCTTGAAGTGGCTCATTATCATCTTACCCTATTGGATGTCATAGGCTAACATCAATCTTTCTTGATTTTTCGAAGCCATTTTCAAATATTGCTTGTACGCTTGAAGTCTAAGTGGATCATTCCTGGCCTTTATATTAATGAATGTTCTTTTGATGTCCCAAGCATCTTTTCTGGAGGTTTGAAAGAAGATAACTCTTGCACTTTGTTGCCTCTTGTAGTTCCTTTCTTTGAAAATTAGTGGAAGTCCCACCACTACCGTGCTGTTCTTTGTTGTCTTCTCTTCCCTGGCTATCGAGATTTCACGAGCTGATTCAACTTCTCAAAGAGGAGTTAATTTTTGCCTTTTAACACTTTGTTGTTCGGAAGGAGCCACCAATAGGAGTAGATGCTTGACCTCTCTCTTTTTTCCCTTTTTCTACATTCGTTTGTAAATTTGAAATTTACGGCTCATTGACACAGTGGGAGGAATTTGTACTTGCTCTGTCCTTTAGAAGTGCGAGTTTGTTGTCATTGTGAATTTTTCAATTACTTGTATATCGGGATCCTTTTATTTTCCTTTAGATTCTACGCATACGTGTTAATCTCCTGCAATTTTCGTTGTGAAGTCCCTGTGAAGAAGATCCTAGTATACTTTCTGCCCAAAAGAGTCTAGGTCAAGTATCTTTTCAAGATCTTTCATCACATTTTCAACATTGACTTTGCTCACTATCTTTTTCAACCAATGTCCCTTCCACCCATTCATCCATATTGGCATATTGTTCTATATACGGGATTATTGTGATTTATGTATGGTGATGGTTTATTTTCATTCTTCTATCACAGAGATAAAGTTGTTGGATCATAAGGCACCCGGTAGAAACTCCTTTGTAGTACGAGATAGTCTTCTAAAAATTCTTTCGACTTCTTTTCCGGCTTCCCTAGAGTTACAAATAAAGGGACCTAATTGGCTCTTGATCCTGAGTTGAGCCTTTTTCTTTGCATTGTAGAAATGAACTATATACGAATTATTCATACGCCTAAAATACTCTAATGCAAAGAGTCTCATTGGGACATATTTGGGCAACTTAAATGAGGCATAACTCACATCCATATATTTTTGATCTCTGTGTGGTTTTGATATAGGTACTAGTCACCTATCTTGTCTTGCTTTGAGAGTGAAGGATTTTCTTGATGTCGTTATTTACCCTAGGGGGAGAGACTCTTGTCAACAAGGTGGTTGCGGGATGAACAAAAAGGTCAACAAAATCATTATAGGAATAAGGAGAATCGGAAATTGTGAGTAATGGCGGACCAAAGGATGAGCGACCTAGGTTCCATTTGGCATCAGAAGTTTCTTAACATAAAAATGGAAACTCTGCGATTGAAAGTAAATCATGAGGTGATATATGACGGAAGAATACTTGAAAACTCTCTCATTCCCAAATCTCATGGGCTGATCATGGATTTTGTGAGAAATATAAGATGCAAAATCGTACTTTAAAGCAAGAGGTTGTCCTGGGGTAAAAATAGATAACAATACTAGGGTTAATTGGTCAACATATTCACTAATATTGAAACCCATTATGAAAGATATCATTTTTAGAATAATTCTACCTTCTTCGGTGAAAAAAGTATACCCATAAGGGAGGGCTTTTGAGGTGATGCTCTAGTAACATGAAGGTCGGCATAGGCGAGTTTAACTCTTCATGGGATAAATTAGTAGATTTCTCAAGTAATTCGGCCATGAACGGGGGGAGTGAGGGGTACGGGCCGGAGTTGGAATTTTAGCATTTCATTTATGGGTGGCGCGGTTATTGGGAAAATGACACTTTGACTTGCGGATAAAACTACTCGTTGGTCGGGATCATAGTTTGCATGGCAATAATGGATTAACTCGGGAAAAATATGGACTAAGGGGAGAAGGTACATGGGAAGATTATATTCCCAAAGGTACGAAGATGTTAGAACCATTCAAATAATTGTCTGCTGTAGTGGCAAAAAATTCAAAGAGGATTCTCAGCGAGAAGCGGGTCTTTAATTTGAAAATCAATATCGGTAAAGGCAAATAATCCAAGTCCTTGTGAGGGGCATTGAGGGGGCACGACGTTTAGAGCTACGGGGAACTTCCATTTACGGTTCTTGTGGATTCGGAAATGGAAATTCGAGATTTTGTGGAAAAAACGGTACAATTATAGGCTTTGGCGATGCAATTTACAATTGTGGGGATTGAAAAATACCAAATTGAACTATGTCTCTATCTTTCGTGCGGAATTTAAAACTAAAGCTATGATTTCACGGAGTTTCAACGGGAATTGGGGTAAATACTGTTTTTTGGGAGATGAAAAATGTTTAACGGTACAAGATATGGCGGACGAAATGCGGATTCACTTTGGTATGCAATAATCTTCGACAAAATACGATTAATGGCGCTTGACGGTTTATTTTTCGAAATTTGCTACATGGGGCTTTGGTTGTTCACGAGAATAATTAGAATGACGGGGGGCAAAATTGTTTTATTCACAAAGTCCAAAGGGTGACAGATTTTTTATTGTTTTATTGGAATGACATCGGCGAGGTACGGAGGATGAGTCACGGGAGGAAGGTGGTAAGCGGTTTCTATCGCACCACTTTTGGTGAAGGGTGGTTTTGGGCGGAGGGGTAGCGATTCCATACAATCATCGACGCATGGCATGGCACTTTTTTGGAAAACCGCCGGGTCCATCGCGCGTTATCGTTCGTACGCGGATGGCTAGCGATATGGGTAGCCTAGTAGATCTTGGACGGAGTTGATCGAAAGGTTGGGCGGGAGGCGGGAGATGACGGTTTTAATAGTGCGGGCCCGACGTAATTAAACGTTAATTAATCTCATCGATTTGATTGGCGGGTTTACCTACTTTACCCTACCATTTTTTCTTCTTTATTAGGGTGCACTTAGGTCGGAAAACCCTTATCACACTTTTATTTTACATATGGAAATCTATCTAATTCTAACCTTATTACATCCGAGCTCATATTAAGCTGGCTGAGCTCTTTTTTTATTCTCTACCTATCTACTTATTTTCCAAGTTTAAACGATCTAGTCGATTTTATTCTCGTCTCTAAAACATGAAATTGAAAGATGAACTAGCAGCTTCAAGTAGTATTTGACTATTCATGAATTGTGGCATAAAATACAAGTTGCACACAATTTTGTTTATTACATCAAAGCAAAAAGTAGTGGCATTTAGACTTTCACACTTTCCTTGGCCTTTCTTTTGTTGGGGTTCATTTTCTTTCACTTTTTTGGCCATTTTATTTTTTCACCGTTTGATTTTTTCTTTTTAGGAGCATACCCTCTTTACATTTGTTTAAATTTTTTGATTTTTTGATTTTTTGAGATAATGAAAAACCTTTGCGATGAAAAAGGTATGAACATATTGCTAGTTCATCGAGTCAATCATGAAATATGACACCTATTAGTGTAGGAGTCTAACAACGCTCCCACTTGGGGATTGCTTTTCTGGTGAAAAGTCAAGAACGACGAGAGTCGAGATGCTTCCAAAATGCCTTTAAACTGAACCATGAAATCTTCTGTCTTTTTCTGTTTCTTTATTGTATGTATGATGGTGAAACTTCAGAAGCTTAGGGCCTTCTCTTCGGGCTTCAACTCCGACTGAGATTTACCATCCAATCAAAGCGTACGGTACAAAGGATATAGTATGTACATGTCAAAAATAAGAATATACTAATAGATAGGATTAAAGTAATGCTTTAACATTCGACCATTTCTTGGTCCTTCCTCGGATCTGAACCATCAAATTTTTTAGAAAATATGTATTATTTCCATGTGCATAAAGCATGAATGATGTAAGGTCCTTTCCATAAAGTCAAACTTCCCATGCTTTCCCTTATCCTCTCTTCGGAATCCCATCTCAAAACTTTATCTCCCAATTGAAAGTCTTACTTTTGGTCCTTTTGTCAAAAGAAATTTCTTTAGTTTTCTGCAATACTTGTGATCTTTGATAAACTTCTTCTACGGTTTTGCTCCCAAATTGATTGTTTGATTTATTCTTCTCTAAATATCATTTGGTTCAACTTGAGCTTCTTGAAGTAAATTCATTACGGGGAAATCCTAAGGATGATGGAAAAAACGCCTCAATACCATAAACTAATTCATAAGAACTAGTCCCAATTGATTTTTTGGTGGTAAACTGTACGCGCGATTGCATTAATAAGTTTCTTATGCCAATTTTTCTTATTTTTCTTCCAACAATTTCTTAATGATATTAATGAGAATTTTATTGAGAAGATTCGGCCCGATTCATTACCCTGGGGGTAATAGGGTACATTGAATAGCTTAAAGTAATATGATACTTATTACGAGAAACTTATCATCTTTTTTTATTTGAAAACGCGACGACATTATTAGTTATAATTTTCTCGGGAAAGCCAAATCTTGATAGTATATTGGTTTCTAAAAATCCTATGATTACGGAATCATTGGCTTGTCTAGATGGGATTGCTTCAATCCATTTAGTAAAATAATTTGTGGCGGTGAGGATCCATCTGTTTTTGGCCAAAAGAAGGAGGATGGATTTCTCCAATGAAATCTAGGCCCCATTGTTGGAAGGGTTTCTCGGTGGAAATTGGTTTCAATGGTAAAGGTAATAATTTTCTCTTGCCTTCCAAAGATTTGACATTTATGGTAGCGATTTACAAATTTCTTCACATCGGAAAACAAGGTTGGCCAATAAAATCCGACGCCCTTAAGATTTTATTTGCGATTTGACTTCTAGTAAAGATGTCCACCATAGTCTCAGCATGAGAATTCATTGAGAGTCTTGTCGACTTCATCTTTTAATAAACAATTTAATAGAATACCATCATGATTCTTCAAAAAAAGAGCATTATCTAAAATACAATACTTTAAGGATGTCATTTTTAAAAACCTTCGTTTTGTTCTAGATAACCCTGGAGGGCTTGCGGGTTTAACAAAACATAAATGATATTAGCATACCAAGGTGAGTCTAAAAAAGGCCTGGCTAATTTGTGAGTCCCCATCTCCGATTGTCATCCGGTTCATTAATATCCCGAGCTTGGAAAGTTTCGTCATAAGTTGAGCCAATCCCTGTCCTTTTATCGATTTTGTAGGTTTTATCTCAATATCATATTCTAATATGGTAGCAATCCATTTACCTCTTTTGCCTTCAATTCCATCTTGAGTCAAGATGTCTTTGACAACGACATTTGGTACATAGCTATCACATGAGAATACAATATATAGACTGCGAAATCTTTAATAGCTTTTACAAGTGCAAAATCTTGTTTTTCCATGATATTGTATTTTAATGATGTGTCTCTTAGTGCTTTACTAAAAAAAGGCTATAGGTTTTTCACACCCTTGATCATCCTTTTGTAATAAAATAGCTCATACGGTGTGTTAGAGTGCAAATGAAAAAATTATGAAATCTCTATCAAATTGTGGATTTGGAAAGGCGTGTTTTTAGTCAAAGAGTCATTTTAATATCTTCAAATGATTGCTTGGCTTCTCATCCATTTAATACTTGAATCCTTTCTTAACATGTTAGTAAGAAATCTAATTAATTCGACTAAACTAGAAATGAATCTTCTCAAAAATTTGATTTTTCCTATGAAAGCTTGAAGTTCTTTAATATTTCTTGGATGAGGTATGCTGCAAAATAGCTTTTATTCTTTCGGGATCAATTCTAATGCCATCTTTTGAGATGATATGGCCCGAGTTTGCCTTCTTCAAGACCAAACAATGACTTTTTTGGGATTCGGGGAAATACCATACTTTCGCATTTATGAATACTTATGCAGAGATGTTCTAAATGTTGTTGATCGATTTAGAGAAAAGCAGTTAAATCATCCGGATATATAGCAAAGAAATTCATGGATTTATTTTGCAAATTTAATTTCCATTTCTCTTTGGAAGGTTTCTCTGTATTTTTGAGTCCAAAGGCATTTTAACATATTTGAAAGTACCCCATGGTGTTGTAAAAGTTGTCTTATCTTGGTCATCGGGATGAACCGGAATTTGGTTATATCTGAAAAACCCATCCAAAAGAAATCCTTGAAGCACCTACTACCCTTTGCAAAATGTGATCCATTTTGGGCAAAGGATAATTGTCCTTCAAAGAAACCTTATTTAGATTTCTTAAATCAACACAGCGATCTAATTTCTCTAGTTTTCTTCCTAGTAGGGACCAAGTTAGACACCCACTGCGAAAATCTAATTGGGGCAATTATCTCTGCTTCGTACATTCGTTTAATTTCTTTTTTCAATTGAAGGTAACAATACGGGGGTTGATTCTTCTTTAGTTTTTTGCTTAAATGGTTTAGAGTCGATTTTAAAGGTATTGTATGTTGAATTATAGATGTATCATATGATTTTATGTCTTCATAACTCCGAGGGAAAATACATCCTGGAGATGCATTAATAACTCAACATATTTTTTGTTTCTAATCGGGAGGCAAATATTTTGATAACTTTATTATTTTAGGTTTTTCTTCGGTCCCAGTTGTATTCTTCAATATCGGCCTTCGGTGGTTCCATTTTAGGTTTTAGTGGAATGTCATTAGAGTCAAAAAGATCTTCTAGAGGAGTCAATCCTTTGGGTAAATGATTATCTTTCAGATTAATGACCTCGGATTCATCTTCTATAATTTCATCAACCTCCATTTGTTCGAGTCTGCATGTCTTTTCTAGTGAATTTCGTTGGATGGAGCATTCGAATGGCACTCTCTTTAGAAATGTTTGTTTCTAGTTCGGTTATTTGATCGGATTCAATGATTGTATCTTCACCTATGTACTGTTGCCAGAAAATCCATTCTCTAAAGTTAAAAAATTGTTAATCTTATTATCATTTGCAAACACTTTGCCAATTCATAATATTTTTTGGTATAGTAGGTCTATGTCTAATCTCGGTGTGAGCTGATGATTAGGTTCAAATGGTAATTTACAAGTGCTAGAAAACATTGCGAGGCTATGAGCATGCAAGTTATGTTTTCTTGGAATTTTTGCAAGGCCCGAGGCTTTGTGAAAAGTATTGAGAATTTCCCAAACTTTGTTCCTCTATATTCTCTTAGTGCGGGATCTTTTGTCAAACATTCACCATTGATCTATTGAATAATTAAATCGAATCTCCTATGAAAAATACTCTAATTTCTCCTAAATTTTTGACAAGTTTAAGCCCTAACAAAAGAGCTTCATGCTACGCCATATTATTAGTGCATTTAAAGTTCAATGTTGTAAACATGGCCTTCGACATGGTCGTTTTTCAATGTTGTGTATCCAAATTCCGGCTCCTGCTCCTAACTTATTAACCAGATCCATCAAATTCTAAATGCCAAAGAATTTCATGTTCATAATCTTCATCGGGCATTTTAGTAACTTTCTTAACGGGGAGATACGGTTTTTATTTTCTTCTTGCTTTTCTTGATTTTTCTGAGTGTTTCTTTTTTCTTCGAAGTTTCTTGGATTTGAACACTAGATTTATGACTTATAATTTCTTTTGGTTCGGATGCGGTAGCTCCTACTTCGGTGGGAAGATCGGTTTCATCATTATGAGAGAATAAATGAGTCCATATCGAGTGTGCGAGTAGATAGGGAAATTTTCGGGTTTCTCCACGACTACGACAATATATTTCATCAGAGGCTTCTCTATATAGTCTCTTGGGTTGGGTAGTCTTTGAAATA
Source organism: Pinus albicaulis (assembly GCA_034641835.2). NCBI lineage: Eukaryota > Viridiplantae > Streptophyta > Pinopsida > Pinales > Pinaceae > Pinus > Pinus albicaulis. Next base: position 47,245 of record JAXQQM020074861.1, read on the forward strand.
GTAGCATATGACATATCTAATTGAAGAGATCCTCGATTTTTGCACCCCGAGGATCTAGACAATGCTCTACGTATTTTGGAGGAATATCTTGCTACTACTATATCCATTAAAATTGATTTAGCGAGGTATTGAACCAATGTAATACACAAATATTTGATTAATCCTAAACATCTTACCCGACTTGAATCAAAAGAAAAGAGTCACTGTATGTAGTGGTGATGTCTAAGTTTAACCTTTCCATTACGACCTTGAGCATTAGATTATAGAGACACTCCAGTCAAGCATGGCATTATGAAGTATTTTTTCATGTATATTCAAACTTATATAAAATGGAGGGGTTCCTCCACTTTTCACGGTTTTCCATTTACTTCGGGGCCAGAAAAGTGTCGGGTTGGTCATCAAAAACGTGCTTGTGTCATCATTTCCGGGAATATTAAGTGATCTATGGGTTTGGCTTGTAGACATCATGTTTAGATAATTCGGAGAGTGGAAAGCTGACTATTTCCAATTTGCCTATTTCGGCTTCCAAATTAAAGGTTTCTCGAGTTTGAGTCTTTGTATTTCGAGCAGGTTGGGTTGTCTTTTTTCTTACGTGTTTTCGGTGTTTTTCTCTTTTTGAGGAATGTGGTTGAGTCGCTGAAGTTGTTTACCGAATCAACTTTTAGAGGTTCCTCTACATTTCCTTTGGGAGGAAGAGTATTGGAAAGTTGTACGGTATTTGGTTGAGTATCGGATACATCTTCAATTATTGGATGGGAAGGATTAGGATCTAATCTAGTGAGAATATTTACGGGGGTAGTAATGTTCTTACCTTTGAGGGGTTGCTTTGTGGTTTTATGTTTACTTGCTTGAGGAACATCAACTCTTCGCTCCTCAAATTGTATTGCTTATGAACTTCGTAAATGGTTGTGTCATATCCTTACTTAAAGTCAAATGATTTCTCATTTGGGTTTTGAAGCTGTTTAATAATGTGAGCTTCTTGATCATCTCGGGTCAAGAAAATTTACTGGGATTTGATTTTCATCTTCGGTAAATTTTTTTTATTTGAACATCATCGGTAGGTTCCTCGGAAGTTGCGCCTTCGACATAATTTTTCCTGGAATGGGGGCCTAACATTTTGGTCGGGACCCGGTTTTCCGATATTTTGATTTATGGTTTCTTCTGAAGTTTTGGATTTCTCACGGGATTACTAGGTTGACAATCCCAAGGAGCTTTATTCTTTTCAATAGTTTCTGCTCTTGTCTCTAGTCTTTCCATTCCTTTGATTATAGCATCTAGTTTCTTTTCAAAAGGCTGAGGGGTTCTTCGTTTACGAGGCATTCTCCTTTCGGCTCTAGCTCTAGCTCATTTTTCAATCGAGTTAGCTTCAACACTAACAACTATAATTTTCATTTCTTCTAGAGTTTGAGGAGCTCTTTTGCAGCAAGTTGATATGCTATATCAGAATCAAATCCATCGGGGAATTTGATTAATGCGAATGCGGAGGAGGTCTAATATTTTTAGGGAACAACATTGTAAGCCTCATTGAATCTAGTGACATAATCTTGCATAGTCTCATTTGGTCCTCTTTTTAGTTTTCCAAAGTCTGATAGGATTTGAAGAGGATCTTTCTTCTTCTCCCATATATTTAAAAATGTTATGTAAAGAGGTTTGGTAAGTCAACAATACTATCTATAGGAAGAGCTGCGAACAGTTCTAACTTCTCCCGATAAGACTTTGGAAAAAAAATTCTCATTCTATACATCATCTTGGCATCTATTTCATAAAAATTCAAAATAATCGGTCATCCTTTTAGTATCTTGTTGAGCGGTGTAAGTGCCGGTACCATCGAAAAGGAGAGATTTTCGATTGGTAATATTGAGGCATAGCCCCTAGATTAGCTAGTAACCTTAAGGAGCATATCAGTTTTCCATTGGAAGGGGTAGTGGGATAACGGGTGAAGTTGGTCTATGAGTGATGGGTGGAGGAGTGGAAGGTAGTTTGAGGTTGAGAGGTTTGGGGAAAAGTCGATGAACTTGGAGAAGCTAAAGTAATGATAGAAATATTTGATGTTCCTTTAGAGGTAATCTCGGTTGTATAGAATCTCGTAAATGTTTGTCAGATGTGATGTGACAAATTCAAATTGTAAATCTTCAAGAAATAATGGGTGCGGAACCAAATTGGATAACTCAAATTCGAGAAAAATTTACAAATAAAGATGTTTCAAGCTTGCTCATCAAAAGAGTTCGTCCCTCAGAGATAAATCCACTTCCTTTCGGGCAGGAAATAGATCTATAAAGAGGTCGAGAACTTCGAGAACTTTCTTGACTATCTTGTCTTCTAAGAGTGCGGGAATCGGATTCGGATTTTCAAATACGGGCGGAGGATTTGGATCAAGATTGGCCGCTGGTGTAACGAGTCCTTTACGGAAACCATCTTTCTTAAGTGATATTTTTTTGGTTTTTTGATTTTAAATGAAATGGATAATACAACTTCAATAATCTCTTTAAGAAGTTTAGGATATTAGTTTTAAAATTTTCTTAAAGATTTAATTAACTAGAGGAGGCTGAGTCAAATGTTTGAAACCAAATTTCAACTTATAAACTAGACCGGAGATAGGGCGGAAAGCGACATTTATTTACTATGCAATTGCGAGCAAAAAGCGAGTTCAAAGGCTACACTGGCTAGAAATTTCGAGACTACGTCTATAGTTTATAAAACAAACAATAGTAACAATAAAATTAGTCGAGGTCCCCGGTGGATTCGCCACTATGTTATCACTCGGATTTTCCTTGAAGTTGTTGGGAAGATGAAAGGGGGTCCAAGGTAACCACAAACCAATCTTTTAGGTACGGAATCTAGCCAATATGTACCCGAGAGAGGGCTCTCTTTGTAAAATTTAGCTTTGTTTTAGAAGGTATTAAGCTAGTTATGAAGTTCGGGGGTTTTCTTTGAATTTGGTTGGTGGAATTCAATAGTTGAGGGTAATGCGAGTAGTTCGAGCCATTAGGCTATGGATTCAAAAAGATGGCTTCAACTGGATTAAGTTTCTAGACAAAAGATGGTTTTACGGGGCAAGATAATCAAACGAGAGAACAATTTTTAGATTTAAAGTGAATGGAATGGATTTAAAATGGATGAAAGGCAATTAAGAATCTTTCAACATATTCATAAGAGGGAAAATTGAGTGATTATTAACAAATATCAATTAAGAATTCTTTATTAAATAACCAAAATGTTTAAACTAGAAAAAACGGGAGCGATTAAGAATTCACTATTTAAAAACAGGTTTAGAAGAAAACATTTAGAATAACAATGATTGAAATCGAGATTACACTTAAGTACTTTCTAATTTACTCCCTTTTCATTAGTCATTCGAGAAATGAAACACAATGATATAATAAACGAGATATAAAGACTTTAAAAACACAAGGTAAAGATGACTTATTGATCCGTAGTCTAACACATGAATCCTGTAAAAAGTCTTTCGCTTCAATTCATCATCCATCTTAGCCACAATAAATTTCTCCAATAGCACTTTATTCCAAATAGTCAATGTTACAAAAAAGTCCAAGAATCCACCCTCAATACTCCAGAGTTGAGGGAGTATTTATAAAAAAAGTTACAAAAAATATTTCATAACAACTTAAGATATTATCTAGGATGACTCATAAGTAAATTACAATAAAATAGAGACGGATGGTCTCGTAGATAAGAAAGAATGATAGATGATGTTGTGATGTTTCCTTCTTTTGAGAATGTCTTGAGGCGGAGCCCTATGCTTTGGCTTATTGTTGTCCTCTTTAGTAACTACTGTCTTTGAGTGGTCCATTTAGTGATACTCTTTGGCGCTTTGATACACTTTGACCTTTACTCATCCTTTTATCCTTCTTTATCATGACTAAGCATAGTATATGATCAAAAATTCGAGTAAAAATAATTTTTACAAAAGTTCTAATAGTTCTTCCCACCATTTATCTTACGGAATCCTGGTCCTTTGTAGCTTTACGAGAGTTTCATCGGTATCTGTGTACCTATAGAAAGTAGGTTGAGCGAGGGAACAAATGCTTTCACTTCGTGCTCAAAGATAAAACAAATTTTCTAGTTTATTATGAAGATCTTTTCTCGTAGGCAATCTTGTTGTTGATGAACCGGTTGAGGCATTGGCTTGAGTATCGACATACTTGTCCAATATTTCAACATAACTTTCCGGGCCCATAATTTTATCCTGCGAAATGAGTTGGTGCAGTCCTTCATTCAGCAGGCTGTCAAATCTTTTTAGAAGGCGGTTATTTCTTCTTGTGTCCCAGAGCTTGTCTACACGTTCCAAAGTCTGCATGGAGTTCTTTTGGCAAAAACTCTCTTTAATTCCAAAGTGTGCCCTGTGTCTTGGATCACCAGATTCTTCAAGTTGCTGTTTGGCTACGAGTGTTTAGAAAATGAATGAGTTCATTTGCCTCATCGAGCCTATTTCCCAATTCTTCCCTTGTTGCCGGAGACTTCTTCTGTAGCTAATTTGACTAAATCATTTTGTTCTGCATTATTTGAATTGAGGGCCAGGACATACGGTGTCAGATTGGATGATGTTGTCCCAAAGAAATTTCGTTTATTTCCCTTAAAGAGCTTCTCCGATATGAGATCACTTTTCTAATGCTTTATTTGTATTTTTCTAATTTTTTCACTTCTCTTGTTTTATCGACAACGCTCTCATTTTGAAAGATCATATTTGTGTTCTGGGGTGGCTTCAGGTGTGTTCCTTTGTTCTGCGGAGCTCTATGACCTGAAGTTTCATTTCTTCCGTGACTTTGTTCGTTCACTTCGATTATTCAAATTTACGGTGTTGCTTACTGTGACAGTTATGTTGGTGCGTCTGTTGTTGTACTGTCACGTATACGCTGCTAGCTACGGAATATTTGTGCTGCTTATCTTTCAATGCATGTCTCGGCATCTTTTTCAGGTTGCGTAAGTTTCCTCATTCAATTTTAAGAGAAAAATCCATTAGTTCTTCCTCATAAATTTTTCTTGATGATTTCTGCGGTCTGTCGATGTCTCGGTGGTAACTTCGGAGTTGTTTTCTCGAGTACGCAATATCATCATCTTTTCTCTTGATAAAAGCTTCAATACCTTTCACATCTTTCAGGATTATGACCCAAACCAATGATTATTCCCTCCAAAGTTTTGATTCCTACTGTCCTTATCCTGGAGGAAGAGCTTTTGTCAAGCTGCAAATGTGTATTAGTGTTGTCCAAAGAATCCTTGCCAACTTCATGGGCCATCATTGATTTGTCGCGATCCAAAGTAGAATAAATCATCTCACATGTACTTGACGACAGCTCAATTTGATCTAAAGGATGGATATTTTTTTGCTAGGAACTTCAAAATGAGCTCTAATGCAATCGTGAGTTGTGCAGAGCTGCTGCGCTTCTGAGCTTGAAGTGGCTCATTATCATCTTACTGCTGTTGGATGTCGTAGGTGACATCGATCTTTCTTGATGTTTCGGAGCCATTTTCAAATATTGGTTGTACACTTGAAGTCTAAGTGGATCGTTCTTGGCATTTATATTAATGAATGTTCTTTTGATGTCCCACAACAACTTTTCTCTTACGGAGGTTTGAAAGAATATATCTCTACGCTTTGTTGCCTGTTGTAGTTCCTTTCTTTGAAAATTAGTGGAAGTCCCCACTACCGGTGCGCTTTGTGGTACATGTCTTCTCTTCCCTGGCTATCAAGGATTTCTCGCGAAGGTTTCAAATTACTGGAAGAGGTTAATTTACGCCTTTTAACCCTTTGCTTGTTCGGAGGAGCCACCATTATGAGTAGGCCGTCAGCCTCTCTCTTTTTTTCCCTGCACTTTTCGAGTTTGTAAATTTGAAATTTCTGGCTCCGTGACCTTGGCAGGAGGAATGCTGCACTTGCTCTGTCGCTTTGAGAGTACCTACCGAGGTTGTTACTTGTCATTGTGAATTTTTCAATTACTTGTATATCGGGGGATCCTTTTATTTTCCTTTGAGATTCTCACTTCTTTGTGTTAATCTCCTGCCAATTTTTCGTTGTGAAGTCACTGTTTGAAGAAGATCCTAGTATCTACACTCTGCCCAAAAGAGTCTAGGTCAAAGCATATTTTCAATATCTTTCATCACATTTTCAACATTGAGCCTGCTCACTATCTTTTTCCAAGCAATGTCCCTTTCACACCCCATTCATCGTATTGGCATATTGTTCTATATACGGGATTACGTGATTTATGTATGGTGATAGTTTATTTTTCATTCTTCTATCACGGAATGAGAGTTGTTTGGATCATAAGGCACCGGTAGAAACTCCTTTGTAGTCTAAGATAGTCTTCTAAAATTCTTTCGGCTTCTTTTCCGGCTTCCCTAGAGTTACAAATAAAGGGACCTAATTGGCTCTTGATCTCGAGTTGAGCCTTTTTCTTTGCATTGCGAAATGAACTATATGCTGAATTATTCATATGCCTAAAAATAATCTAATGCAGAGTCTCATTGGGACATATTTGGGCAACTTAAACCAGGCATAACTCACATCCATATATTCGGTCTCTGTGTGGTTTTGATATAGGTACCGGTCACCCTGTCTTGTCTCAGCCTTTGGGAAGGTAGAAGGATTTTCTTGATGTCATTATTTACCCTAGGGGGAGAGACTCTGACCAACGAGGTGGTTGCAGGATGAACAAAAAGGTCGACAAAATCATTATGGGAATAAGGAGAATCGGGGGCATTGTGAGTGATGGCGGAGACCAAAAGATGGTGACCTAGGATTCCCTTTGGCATCAATTTTCTTAACATAAAAAGGGAAACTCTGCGATTGAAATTAAATCATGAGGTGATATATGAAAAGAAGAATACTTGAACACTCTCTCATTCCCAAATCTCATGAAATGATCATGGATGTCGGCAATATAAGATGCGAAAATCGTACTTTACGGCGGGGGAGAGGCATGCCGTAAATAGAATAGCAATACTAGGGTTAATTGGTCGACATATTCACTTTTAAAGGTATCGAAAACTGACTATCAGAAGATATCATGTTTCGAGAGTAAGTCTACCTGTCTTGGGTGAAAAAATTATACCCATAAGCTTTTGTGTGTGATGCTGCAGTAACATGAAGGTATGGCATAGGCGGTTTAACTCTTCATGGGATAAATTAGTCAGATTTCTCAAGTAATTCAACCATGGACGGTGAGTGAGCCGAGGGTTGGAATTGCGGCATTTCATTTATGGACTAAGCATTTGTTGGGAAAAAGGACACTTTGACTTGGAGATAAAAGCGCACCCGTTGGTCGGGATCATGGTTTTTCGTGGCAATAATGGATTAACTCGAAAATAACATGGACTAAGGGAAGAAGGTACATAGGAAGATTCGATTTCCAGGTGCACGAAGATGTCGAACCATTCAAATAATTGTCTCTCACGAGCGGAAAAAAATTCGAAGAGGATTCTCCACGAGAAAGCGAGGGTCTTTAATTTGAAAATCTATATCGGCTAAAGGAAAATAATCCAAGTCCTTGTGAGGGCATTGAGGCACGACGTTTGAGAGCCTACGAGGGCTTCCATTTGCGGTTCTTGTGGATTCATAAATGGAAATTCGGGGTTTTGTGGAAAAACGGTGCGATTACGAGAGCTTTGGGGATGCAATTTGCAAATGCAGGGATTGAAAAAGACCAAATTGAACTATGTCTCTGTCTTTCGTGCGGGAATTTAAAAATAAAGCTATGATTTTCACGGAAGTTTCAACGAGAAATTGGGGTAAATACCTATTTTTGGGAGATGAACAATGTTTAGCGGTGTACAAGCTATGGGTGAGCGAACTTTCGGATTATTGGTATGCAATCGTCTTCGGCCAAAAATACGGTTAATGACGCTTGACGAGTTTGTTTTTGAAATTCTCTTGCATGGGACTTTGGTCGTTCACGAGAATAATGAGAATGAGCGCGAGGCAAAATTTTTTTATTCACGAAAGTCCCGAAGGGTGATAGATTTTTTATTATTTTATTGGAATGAGCGTCGGCAGGTGCGGAGGATGAGTCACGGGAGGAGGAAGGTGGTAAGCGGTTTATGTCGCACCACTTTTGGTGAAGAGGTGGTTTTGGGCGGAGGGACGGCGATTCCATGCAATGATCGACGTGTGGCATGGCCTTTGTTTCGGAAAACGGCCGGAGTCCGCCGCCATCGTGGTTCACGTGCTCGTGGATGGCTAGCGATATGGGTAATAAGCCGTAGATCTTGGATGGGTTGATCGAACGGTTCGGACGGGCGAGAGAGATGAGCGGGGGTTTTAATAGCGCTAGCCCGACGTGAGTTAAATGTTAAATTAATCTCATCGATATTGGCGGGTTTAGGCTTTTAATTAATCACGGGGATGGTCAGTCCTTTATATGACGGAAAAGCGATCGGGAACGGTTTTAAAGCGAGTTTAACCAAAATCAATAGTTTAAGGGCTTAATCTTGGGTAAAGGGAGTCATGGGATAAAATTACGCGAAGGAAGGATTATTTCTTCGAAGTTTTAGTTAAACTAAACTTCGGGTTTATTTTTTTGTTTTAAACACATATAAATATGTTTAAGGAGTTTTCTCATATGTTTTATTATGCGCAATTAAATCAAAGCGATTTACTTTACACACAGGGCGGGGAATAAAAGTAAGGATATTTTTTAGCCAAAGGGGGTATAAAGTGGGTTTTTTATTTGAACAGAAGTGAGGATTAAATACTTTGGCTAAAGGCTTTTGTAATACATGGGCTTTTAGGGATATTATATAAAAGGAGTTATTTTATAATAGGAGAAGGTGATTTTTATAGGAGGTTAATACTGCTAAATTAAGAGTTAATATGACAAGGGGGACAATGTAAAGCTCAAAATACATTAATATAACTAAGAAAGTGAAGTTTTAAAAGAGAAATTGCATTATAATAACTTCATCACTTAGACTTAGAATAAAAAGTGATTTTGAGGGTTTTTTATGAAATATTGCATGATTTTTCCTAAGTAAAATGGAATTTTACTTAGGAAAATATTTTAGGGAGGTGAATGAGATGTTATGATGGATGGATTTCAGAGTACTTAGGAGTCTTTCCAATTTATTGGGTCGAGGGTCCGGTCCCTCCAAAAGTCAAGGGAAATTCCTTGAGCCCCTTTAATCTTCAAATACCTTGGCATTTAGGGAAATTAGTGAAATCTTTAGGGAGAAAAATGAGAGGGAAGTTAATAATTTTGACTTGCTACTGACAGCTTGCAATTCTTCCGGTGTATTGTCTTCCTTTGCACTTGTGATGAAAGTTACATTTAACCATCTAAAGCCATCATTCATCACATATAATTTAGCAACATCATCTACCTACCCTACCTACTTTACCCTACCATTTTTTATTCTTTCAGCAGGGTGCACTTAGGTATTTGCGAAGCCCTTATCACACTTTTCTTTTACATATGGAAATCTATCTAATTCTAACCTTATTACATCCAAGGAGCTCGAGATTAAATTGTTGAGCTCCTTTTATTTACTCTACCTATCTACTTATGTTTCGCCAAGTTTGTGCGGTTTAGTCGATTTGACTTTTATTCTCTATCTCTAAAACATGAAATTAAAAGATGAACTAGCCAAGCTTAAAGTACATGTTTGACTATTCATGAATTGTGAGCATAAATACAGAGTTGCACGCAATTTTGTTTATTACATCAAAGCAAAAATTAGTGGCATTTAGACTTGCACACTTTCCCTTGGCCTTTATTTTTTTGGGGTTTATTTTCTTTCACTTTTTTGGCCATTTTTATTTTTTTCTTTGCCCTTTGATTTTTCTTTTAGATTATGCCCTCTTTACATAAAAATTTTTTTGATTTTTTGATTTTTTGAGAATACAAGAAAAACCTTTGCATCACGAAAAGGTATGAACATATTGCATAGTTTCATCAATTATACCATTTGTATCTCAGTCATGAAATATGAGCACCCTGTGGTATAGGAGTCTATGAGTGCTTCGTAATATCCCAAAAATAGGGAAAATCAACAATACTGGGAATATCTTATAATATCCCAAAATTGGAGATACAGCAATACATGAACACAATAATGAAAGAGCAGTGATACATCAACACATAGGATGTAAGAAGATCCAAATAGCCATCTTATTAAGATCATAGCATCCAATGCATACAATATCTTAAGGAAACAATCACTCAAGCTAGGAAATACAAGCCTCAAGAAACATGTACATAGAAAAATGAAGATCACTGCTATATAGAAAATGCCCAAGGCTATGACATCATATTTTTATAAGAGTAACTGTTGCTAGGAAGTTTCAATACACAAATATGGAAATATAGAGCTCATACAATGTTGGGAGTGAAGATATAAGCTCCAAAACACAATTCAAAGACAATCCCCGAAGGATTTCCTAAAATATTCAAAATGGAAAAAATGTGGGAGTTGTAGTCCTAAGACTGAGTAGCAGCTGCAACTCAAGAACTAGATGGATATTATTGAAGATGATGTACAATCTAATCAAACCTCCTCCAATGGATCTTCCAAGTGTAAGGCTGATCCTAACACTGAAGATCTCACCCTCCAAACAACCTGCAAACCCTCACTGAAAATAATGCAGTCACTGAGGGATACTGCGCTGTAGGTGTAAGAAAATGGGTTGGCCAAGTACCAAGATCTGAAATATGCTCTAAGGGCTTCCTAAATGATCTCCCAAAGGAAAGAAAGCTTCCTCCTCTGAAAAATAAGCTCAGGAAGTGGTGTTGAGAAACCTCCATTGCAACACCCTACAACACAACCCAGCTCTAACAGAAACTGAGCTGTAGCTAAAGGAGGATACTTGGCCTGAAGCCTGAATGTGGAGAAATGAAGAAAAAAATCCCTCAATAGGCCTCTCTTGAAAGGATAGGGAATTCCTAAATAGGAATGCCTTGTGCTAAGCAGCATTGCAACTCTGCTAAACAACAAGAGAATGCAAAATAGTCTTCCAAACCATAAAATCAATAAGACATAACATGTCTTCATATGGCTGCCTTGTCCTCCTTTTATACAATTAGAAGCCCTCTCTCCATGGGTCCCACTCATTATGGTTTCCTCCACCAAGGAATATTCCTCCCACTATCTCTGCGATGTCTCCCAAGATGATCTCCACCTCCTATCCCAGCGCTGTTGACTTGGTCAAACTTGACCTTGTCCACATGCAAATGCCCCTTTTCACACATGAGGGTGTGAAATCCAGCTCCTATGATGATACATTTTCACACCATGAGGGACTTTATTCATATTTTTTTTATTCATGGGCCTCCTTACCCATTTATTAAACTTCTAGGTGTAAAAGACAAAAATCAATATTCCAACTAGTTGCATGCTAAATTTGGAATATTACAGAGTAGAGTGCACTGTCTAGTATGAAATATTTTGAAGCCTTAAGTTTCAAGGACCTCCTCTTACTCTTTGACATGCCCTGAGGAAGGTTCAAATGTTTCAAAACATAAATGATACCAGCATATCGTGGAGATGATGAAAAGAGATATGGTACCTGAATGAGACTTACACCTTCTTCTTCATCGGATAGTGATGATATGAGATTGATGTCAAGTGCATGAATATTTGACTCAGCCATGAGCTTGGCTAAGCCTTACCCTTTTATCAGCTTGGTTGGCTTGATCTCAAAGTCATACTCTAAGAGCGTTGTTATCCATCTACCTCTCCTTCCTTCTAGATCTGTTTGCATGATTATTTCTTTAACATATGTGTTTGGAACATATGCCAAAATATGTGAGTAAAAAATATAAACATGGAAATCCTTGATTTCTTTAACCAAAGCCAAGGCTTGTTTCTTGATTATGTTGTATCAAAGGGCTACAACCCTTATTTTTTGACTGAAGAATGTTATTGGAAGTTCTATCCCATCTATTTTCTGCATTAGTACCGCTGCAAAAGTATGCTCAGAAGCAAAAGGAAATATAATGAAATCTAGTGAATAATCAGGACTTGTCAAAATTGGAACAGTGGTCAAAGAAATATTTATCGAGCTTAATGACTTATGAGCATATTAAGACCATTTTACATCATTCTCCTTCTTTATCATGTTATTTAACTCTCTAATATGCTCTTCTAAGTTGGGAATGAACCTATGTAGGAAATTCATCTTACCGTTGAATGCGTGGACTTCCTTCTTGTTGCAAGGGAAAAAAATTTGTTGTATCACTTCAACTCTAGAAGGATCTATCTATATCCCATCCTTTGAGATGATGTGACCCAACTGCTTTCCTTCTTCTATAGAAAATAGGCACTTTTTTGGGTTAAGGGATATTCCAAATTTTCTACATCGCTGGAACACAACTTTCAAATGGTGTAAATGCTCATCATATGAATTTGAATAAACAATCAAATCATCTAAATAAACAAAAAGGAAGGCATATTTCTCATTACCGAATGTTATGTCCATGGCATGCTAGAAAGTGGTCCCGACATTATTTAAACCGAATGGCACCTTAGCATATTTAAACGTACCCCATGGTGTAGTGAATGTTATCTTATCCTGATCATCCTCATGCACAAGGATATGATTGTACCCTAAGTAACCATATAGCAATGACATCCTAGTGGATTCTACAACTCATTGAAGTATGAGGTCCTTTTTGGGTAGCGGTTAATTGTCTTTTAGCGACACTTTGTTTAGATTTCTAAAATATATACATAGTCAGATTTCGTCGATCTTCTTTCGCAATGGAACCAAATTGGATATCTAATCAAAAAATTTGATTGGAACAATAATACCTACCTTATAGAGCTTGTTTACTTCCTTCCCAATGGATGGAAAAAACTTTGGGTTTATTCTCCTGTGCTTCTACCTAAAAGGATTTTGGTCTGGCTTTATCAGTATGGTGTGTTGAATGATATCTTTATCGTACACTTTTAGATCTAAGTAATCCCAAGAAAACGCATCAGAAAATTCAATTAAAAAATCAATATATTTAGCCTTTACCTCGGAAGACAAAGACTCTGAAAGCTTGATGAAATTTGGTTGATCCGTTGTTCCAATATTAACATCTTCTATGCCTTTTTCTGTGGGAACCAAAGTAGGTATTCTTGCCACGTGATCTTGATAAAAAGAATTCTTCCAAAGGTATGAGAGCTTTTGGAATATTATTGTCTTTGGGCTTAAGTATGTCAATATGATCTTCCTCGATAACTTGGTCATCCTTGTCGTACACTTCGTCCACGGAATCGTTCTCAAACTCACCTTCACTTTGAAGGAAATTGTTCACCTACCTATCGTCCCAGAATACTTGCGAAAATCGTAATTTATCAGGAATGGAGGGCCTGTGCTTCATGTGAATATCAAAATTTTTATTTGAAAACACTATAGACCTAAAATTACATGCAAAAATGGCTAATGAATCAGCCCTCATATTTTGCAACCTTGGCACAACTTTAAGTGTGTCTTCTGAAAACATTCTCAAAATGTCAAGTGTTGCATTCCTATATTGCCTCATCCTTGAGTGTTTAGCATGATACTCACCTTTTACTTGTTTAATTACTAGCTCTGAGTCACCGTAGACTGCAATTATTCTAGCTCCCAATTTTTTCAGAATTTTCAGACGAGTAATGAGTGCCTCATATTCGGCCTCATTGTTTGTACAATCGAATGATAATTTGTAGGAACACAATCTAACAATCTTTATGACTTTATTTTTCTGTTGAAATGGGCTACAGATCTATGAACCAATGTCATCCCCTTCTTTGCCAATGACACCATCAAATTCCATGCTCCAAAGACCATCTTATTCCTTAAGGTGCTAAAACTCTTGACTCTGATTTGACACAATTTTCTGATTCGATTCTTTATGTTGTTCTGAACTTTCATCTACCTTCTCTCATGGTTGTTCGAATATAGTAGGCATATTCTCTTTCTCTTTTTCTAACACTATTCTAATGAAATCTGAAATCTCAGAAACATCCTCTATTTCTACTAATTGACAATCTACATCAGTTAATCCAAAATCATTGTACAAAATGAAGGACACTAAGTTTGTATGTACAACGTTTATAGGATGATTATTAGGCCTTTCCTTATTTGTGATCATTTATTTCATTTTAGTCTCACGATATAGTTTTCTCATTTGACCGAAGATAGGAATAGTTACGTAGGAAAAGTCCAACTGCAGTGTACCTCACAATTTAGCCCCCCAAGATCTTGATAACAGCATACCGAAATGTGGCAGAATTTCAGCAACTACCACGTCCATTAGGACATTTTTGGCCAGGATCTGCTTTAGGGAGACAACTAGATCTTTGATTATACCCAAACAATGACACATCCATTATCGAAATAATATAAATCATGATATGGGTGGGTTATGTCAAGGCCAAGCTTCTCCATGATAGCTTTAGGCATGAGGTTGTGGGAGGCCCGGGAGTCTAACATAGTGTCAATGAAGGATGAATTGGTGGACTTTGAGACTCAAGTAAAATGGAGGGACCTCACTATCTTCGGATTGACCATTGATTGCGGGACCAAATATTAACTCATCATTATCATCCTCTACATCAACCATGTCAGATAAAGGGTCAAATTTCAAGGTTTTAACTACATGGGATTTATGCTTATCAACTTTGACCAATTCGGTAAGAGGAATAGACACCTTTAACTTTGAAATTTCTGATTCTAAATTTAAAGGTATATTTTTGTCTACCTCTTTTATGAAAATATCCCTTTTCTCAACATGATCCCTCGGTGCAACTTCTTTCCTTTGAATATCTCTTTCTTTGACAGGTGCACTTGTAGAAGGCGGATTTATTTTGTTCTGATTTGGACCTCCAATCTCTTTACCCTTATTTTTATTGGCTTGAGAAGCTTGCTTCTGTGGTACTTCTTTCTGCTGAACTATTTTCTTCGAGGGTGGATTGATTGGAACATCACGGTTCCTCAAGGAGTATTTCCTTTGTGGGGAACTCAATGCATTCAGTTATCCTATCTGATAATCCATCAGATTCTACTTCTAACTCATGATCATTTTCCAATATGAAATCTTTATCACTAGGTAAGCTTGTTTTTTCTACATATTCTTCATCTTCGGTCAACAATATGGGTTGGCCATCAATTGTAAAAAGAATATTTTCCTCCACTGTTAGTTCTTCCTCTTCATCACTCTGAGCATAGTTATATTTTAGTGGTGTCCTAATTTGTTGTTGTTGTTGTGTTTTGGGAGCTCTTTGCTCTCTTTTATTTATCCGGAATTGAGGCTGCTGTTGCTGGCCTCGGAAGTTTAGATTTCTAATTTGTGGCTCTGTTTGCCTATCTAAAATAGACATTTTATCGACCATTATTTCCATGTTCCTAAGCATAGCACCAAATTTAGTGTTAGATGAAGTGGAAGGTTCATCTTTAATGGTCACTTTACGTTTAGTTTTTATTTTTGAATTTTTAATCAAGAGGTTATCCTCAACACTCACTGAATTTTGGATCATTTCTTATAGAGTAGTGAGATTTCTCTCTCTCAATGAGTATGCCATATTTGGTTCAAAAGCTTCGGGATAACGCAAGAAGGCCAACCCAGGGGGTGGTTTCATTTCATTTGGGATGGAGTTATAGATTCTGAGGTATCAAGAATTATACTTAGGAAAAAATTCATTAGAATGGTGCCTCAGGGATTCATACTCAGCAAGGATTTGTAAAGGATTTTCCTTGTCATCCCACCTGGCTAAGAAAGCATCAATTAGTTCAGTATGATTCCTAATATAATTAGCTTCTATGTAATATCCCAAATGGGGAATGCAACAATACATGAACATAAAACTGGAAATAGCAGTGTAAATCAATTCATAAACATGGGAGACCAAAATGGAGACATTAAACCAGGTATTATATCAGCAAATCCATACATTAAAGTGAGGCATGCGTCATATACAATGAAAGAAAAAGCCTCAAATTAGAGATCACTCTACAAATGAACTGGTGTCACAAAACAAGAATGTCGGAGACTGCTACAGTGCAGATGGAAACACACTGCTACAGAAAAATGATGTAAAAAATATGTAGGGCTGTTATAAGCCTCAAACGGTATGCTCAATACAAACTCCTACAAGAACCCGGAAAATGGTTTTCAAAAATACACTCTATACAAGATGGGATCTAAATCCCAATGGTTGAAGATACACTACAAAACTGAAGAACAAGAGTGTGGAAAGAAGAAGTATAATAGATCTGAAATAGATCCCCTCAAAGGTATCCTCCCATGGAAGTATGAACCCCTCAATTACAAGGAAACACTGCAAAGGAACCACCAGAACCTCTGTTAAAGATGCCTTCAAAAATAACGCATTCCTTAGCTGGAACAGCGCTGGGAATGATGGGAAATGTATGGCCTGATGCCAAGGATCTGAAATTTTCCCAAGGGCTTTCCAAACAGATCTCCCAAGAGAAGGAAACTTTCCTCCTATGAGAAAATAGCTCAGAAAGTGGGGTTCTAACCCCTCCACTGCTACACCCTACAACACAGCACAATAACCTGCAGAAACTGTGCTGAGGAAGAACGTTGTAGCTTGGCCTGAAAACCTAAATCTGGAAATGAATACAATACTCTTCCAAGAGGTCTCTCAAGGAAAGAGGTGTGAATCCCACTCGGGAACACCCGGTGCTAAACAACACTGCAACCCTGCTAAACAGCAAGAGGAAGAAAAAGTCTAAGCAGACCAATATCAAAATAATAATCTCAAACATGATCTGAAATGGCTACCATCCTCTTCCTTAAGTACAATATGAGCTTGCATGTCCTTGGCCCTACTCAATTAGGTCATTTCCTTCATGAGTTCCATCTCCCTTCAAAACTGCATTATTCTCTAATTAATCTCCACTCCTCCTTAACAGCGATGTTGACTTGGTCAAAGTTGATTGAATCAACATGATCCAAACCCTGTTCACACATGGAGGAGCTTTATTTAGCTACTACAAAGGTCTCCTTTCACACTTGAAGTGTTTTTATTGTTGCTCAAGAGACTTATGGGCCTCCCCACCCATTTATTTACCAACCTAGTGATAAAACAAACTATAATATTCCATTTAGCTAAGAGAATCATACTCCCAATGGGCATCTTCAGCCTTTGTGCCACTTTCCCAACAAAGCTTCCCCTAAACATAGAAACATCTCTAAAATATGGAAACAAAAACCAATGAAAACAAGCTGCCACATGACAACCGGGAGGTGGGTCATAGTTCCTCACATGGAAATAGCGCATTGCATCCCCTGCCTAAATCAAAACAAGTAATAACAAGTGCTCTCCTAGCCACTTTTTTTCTGCCACAATCATTCTATAAGATAGAATCATGAAGGGACAATGTGGTGTCAATGGTGGACACCAAGAATCATGTGCCTTCCCCCACAACCCACCAATAAAATAGCCAATCCCAATGCTGCAAGTGGCTTTAAGTACATCATCATATAATATGCAAGAAGGGATAATCCTTCTTGGTACAACATGCTACTCATATAAAGTAAATAAGTACAAACAATTATGTGAAATTGTACCTTATCCACCATGTACTTGGGACCTTGAGCTGAAATGGCTCAATCGAAAATTCTCCCTCACATCCAAAGAGTAGGGAAGTGGTTGTGACATCCTCTCCATCACCATCTGGGCTATGCATCTCTCCATATGCTGATATATATCCTGCTAGATTCCCTCCCAAGTGAACTCCTCCATCAAGGTATGAAATGCATCTAAGTGCTTGGAAATAAAGTCCACATGTGCTGCATGGAGTAGCTTCCTCTTGAGCTCAGAAACTCTAGTCAAGAAGATTCTACCATGAGGATAGATGACCTATCCAACCACCATGTATATATCATCTCCCTCTGGGTCATCAAGAATCATGCAAGCACCAAGATCCTTGGAGTACTCTACCAAGAGTTGAGATCTCCAATATGGATCAATCCTCCTAAGAGACAGTGCTGAAGATCTGAAATGTGAAGCTCCCCACATGTTTCTTCCTACTTCTTTAACATCCCCTATGCCAAATTCATCCTCCAAAGTGTTGTTATTCCCATCATGCACTGCTCATGCTCAAATAGAAGTGGTGTCCTTTGGAAGTTGGCCTCCCATGAGAAGCTATCATCCACAAAGGACCTCCTGATCTTGGCCAATGTAAGCATGAATAGCCTCCATCTACTCCAATGTATGGAGGATCCATTCCTCAAAGGAAGTACCCTCTATTTCTCCAAATCCATGGAGTAGCTCCCTTGCACCATTAAGGTTCCATCCTCCATCACTGCAGCAACTCCTATCAGCGCAGTTTGTGTAGTGAGAGTGGGTAATGTTGAAAATGGGAGAATGTATTCCTCCTCCTTGATTCTATACCAAACTCTCTATGTTGTACTAGACTTCTCCAAAGTATTCACCTCTCCAGAATCTAAGATTGGTGAACCAAATGGCAAGATGTCTCTTACCAACTCCAAATCTAGTGGCCTCCCGAGTGGAATGCCTCCATGTAAAGAGACATCAATGTCAAGAGTAGACTGTACATATGGATGGGAAACTTTTCCGTTTCCCTCACAGCGCAAATCAGTTTGCCTCTTATTTTCATTAGCTCTTTGAAATAGATAGGGGTGTGTGCTCCTCATCAAGTGATGTTGACCTTCCTACCTACCTTCTCCTTCCATATGCAATGTCTCACAATCATGTTGCTCATTGATTGTGCTTTGTCCTTCATATGTGATATCCTGGGGAATTTCTTGCAATGATACAAGAATTCCTCCTGTTGGAGCATGTGCTCCTCCTTCCTCTACATGAGGGACTAGATATGCTCTAGATGTGAGCGTTTTTGCCCCCATCCTTCTCTTCCTCTTCAATATGAATGGGAGTCACCTGCTCAATAAGAGTATCCTCTTTTGAAAAAGGAAACTTCATGCCCTCTTGTCCAAAGATATGAGACGAAGATCTTGCAATATGTGAGCTTTTCCAACAGTTTCCTGAACTATATTTGAGTTTATAGGTTCTTCCAACACATGAAAAGGGTTTGTTGGTTTTGGTTTGTTTAGTTCCACCAATGATGTTTCAGAATGTTTTCCATCAAACCTTTCCACTAATATCTTAGTGAACCTTGCATAAGAAGAAGTATTTGCATTTATTAATGAAAATGACTCAAATATCCACCAAGCATATACCTTACCTTCAAAATGCAGCACTGCAACTTTGATGGCTTCATCTTCAAAAACTTGATGCTGCTACAAATAGGTGTGTGGCTCCTCCACCCAAGCTTTGGCTAAAAATGTTGGTTATCCATCAAAAGTAGATAGATAAAATCTATCCATGTCATGCTTCTTGATCCTCTCCACCTTGATCTTGCAAAACTCTTGAAAAGTGATATGATCTCTAAACTTCTTAGTTTGAGATTCATATTCTTGCAGAAAATTACTAAGAGTTCCCCTCCTTGGCATTTGCTTTTCTTTCAACTCTCTCATGGTAGAACTGGACATTTGACTGCACTGTGCATAATAGGGTGTAGCTACATGCTCACACCTATCATGTGAATATCTAGATTTGTCTCTAGATCCAAACTCCTCTGGAGATTCCATCTCCCTTCTCATTTTCTTAAGATCTCCTTTAATGCTCTGTATAGATTTAGAAAGAAGCTTTGAGAGCTTCTCTTCCCTTCTTCCTCCAAATAATGGAGTCTTCTCTTTGTCATTTATGTAGATATCTTCTTCTCCTTCTTCTCTTGATAGCATAATGGCTGAGATCCACAGGCTGAGCCATGATTATGCTCTAATACCACTGTAATATACCAAATGGGGAATGCAGCAATACATGAACATAAAACTAGAAATAGCAGTGTAAATCAACTCATAAACATTGGATACCAAAATGGAGACATTAAACCATGTATTATATCAGCAAATCCATACATAACAGTGAGGCATGAGTCATATACAATGAAGGAACAAGCCTCCCATAAGAGATCACTCTACAAATGAACTGTTGTCACAATACAAGAATGCTGGAGACTGCTACAGTGCAGTTGGAAACACACTACTACAAAAAAATTATGTAAAAAATATGTAGGGCTGTTATAAGCCTCAAAAGATATGCTCAATACAGATCTAAGCTCAATACAAACTCCTACAAGAACCTAGAAAAGGGTTTTCAGAAATACTCTATACAATATGGGATCTAAAGCCAAATGGCTGAAGATACACTGCAAAACTGAAGAAAAATAGTGTGGAAGGCTGAATTATAATAGATCTGGAATAGATCCCCTCAAAGGTCTCCTCCCATGAAAGGATGAACCCCTCAATCACAAGGAAACACTGCAAAGGAACCACCAGAACCTCTGTTGAAGCTTCCTTCAAAAATAACGCATTCCCTAGCTGGAACAGCACTAGGAATGATGGGAAATGTATGGCCTAATGCCAAGGATCTGAAATTTTCCCAAGAACTATCCAAACAGATCTCCCAAGAGAAGGAAACCTTCCTCCTATGAGAAAATAGCTCAGAAAGTGGGGTTCTAACCCCTCCACTGCTGCACCCTGCAACACAGCACAATAACCTGCAGAAATCACGCTGATGAAGAAATTTGTAGCTTGGCCTAAAAAAATGAATGTGTAAATGAATACAATACTCTTCCAAGAGGCCTCTCAAGGAAGGAGGTGGGATTCCCGCTCGGGAACACCCGGTGCTAAACAGCATTGCAGCCCTGCTAAACAACAAGAGGAAGTAAAATTATAAGTAGACCAATATCAAAATAATAATCTCAAACATGATCTCAAATGGCTTCCATCCTCTTCCTTAAGTAGAATATGAGCTTGCATGTCCTTGGCCCCACTCAATTAGGTCATTTCCTTCATGAGATCCATCTCCCTTCAAAACTTTGTTATTCTCTAATTAATCTCTACTCCTCCTTAATAGCATTGTTGACTTGGTCAAATTTGACTGAATCAACATGATCCAAACCCAGTTCACACATGGAGGAGCTTTATTTAGCTGCTACAAAGGTCTCCTTTCACACTTGAATTGTTTTTATTGATGCTCAAGAGACTTATGGGCGTCCCCACCCATTTATTTACTAGCCTAGTGATAAAACAAACTATAATATTCCATTTAGCTTAAGGCTAAATGTTTGGAATATTACATTCTAGGGCACAGAACCAAGTTTTAACTTCACCAGAAAAAAAAATTCCAATGATTCACATCTTGGAACTATCTGCATCTAACTCCTCAAGATCTATGAATTTTTTTATTTTAGCCATGTGTTGACGGGTAGTGATTTCATATTTTTCATCAAAGAGAGGATGTCTTTTGCCATATCCTTGTGGCAGATCAGCAAGCTGACTAGGGATAACTAAAGGTCCAAAATGAGCCATAATTCCTATTGAATTTGGTGGAGGGGGAGGAACGAAAGGTGGATTGGTCTAAGGAGGTCCTTTAGGGGGAAGTTGAGATGATGATGGCATGGATAATGGAACAATAGTTGTTTAGGAAACTTTGGGGATGTGAAGGTTTTCTTGCTGGTATTGAATGAGGGATTTTTCAGCAGTATAACTTAAGTTGTTGGCTAATTTTTCGAGCTTGTGATATTGTTTCCAAATTTTGATAGCAGTCTCATTTGCAACCTCAACAAATGATGGGTTTAACTCTAATATCCAATTTTTAGGTACTACTGTATTCAATTCAGTCTTGGATTTGGTTCTAAACAGTGACAATTCAAATTTGGTATCAAAAACTAAATCTTGAATAGCTACCAAATCAGAAGGTAATGAGAAGGATCTTACCAAATATCGAGGTGGAGAATCCAAAGAAATTCAAGTTTTCTCACATCTTTTCTTCCTTAGGATTCTTCCAGGATCTTCGACAGGAGAAACTGGATCTGGATCAATATTAGACCTGGTATACTTTCTTCGAGAAGCCAGATCTTTTATGAGGCACTGCAATTATGAAATCAGCCTTATGAAACTCGATCCTATCATCCAAAGGACCAGTTTCTGATAAATATCTGTCATACACCCAGGGAAAATTTTCATTTTCATTTCCCCACCAACGTCGCTAGAATTTTAACACTCTGCCAGATTCCCAAGGCTGAAGAAGGAATCCCAATAGCCAAACTTTTGGCTTGGTAGCTAGCCCTACCAAACCGGAGAGGGATATCTCCACAAGGTAACAGCCAAGAGGGTTGGAGGAATTAGGTTTTTTAGGCTAGATATGAGTGTAGGGGATTTTTCTATTTTATTTGGTTGGGTTTCACTGGATGAAGATATTAGGTCAAGGGAGCTGGGTTAGGGAAAATGAGATAGGGTTGCGGGGAGTCAATTGGGCCAGGTAGGCATGAGGCTTACCACTTTAAAAATTATTGTGATGAGATGGTTTTAAGACTAATGAGAAGCTAGGAAGAGCATGGGAGATGTATTCTTCCTAAATAGAGGAAAATATACAATTATGATATCTTTCCTTAAACAGAGCATGAGAAAGCATGTGTTCTGCCTATCAACTTGAAAGAGATCATATAATATAGATGTAATGAACATGAATACAACAAAATCTAACATATTAAACTAAAGGAAAAACAATGATAAACATTATACCACATGTATCCCAAAAAATAGCTGCAACTCTTCTTTATTAACTGGCCAAAACTGATTACAATAGTTCCTTGATCAATAAGATAACATCCAAAATGATTCCAACCCTTGCTAAGAGTGAAGAAAGGGACTAAATAGACATCAAAACAACATTCACTCATCCTCAGGGGTCAAATCCATGAGGTGAGGAAGATATCCACAAAATACTGAACTGAAAGCTAAAGTATAGGATGGTCCAAGTGACTCATTCCTAATTACATTCAAAATTATTTATTTTGACTCAATGATAACTTTTACCCAATGAATCTACACCAACGTAACTTATCCATAGCATAATCACATTTACCATCATTAATTACAAAGGTAGAAACATGATTTTCTGATGTAGAGTCAAAATTATAGAAAAAATTCAAAAATATTAGCAAAATGGTCATTTGCGCCCTCACTGTGTCATTTGCACCTTTATTGTGTCATTTGTGCCCTCCATATTCAAAACCACTTTTGACTAGATTTCAGGTGTCCAAATCAGGCCCAATATGGCTAGTTGGAAATCCCTTCAAGTCCTCTTTTTGAATATGCCTCCAGTTTTCAAAATTAAGTTGATTTGACCCCTCAAAATGTCATTCTCCAAAGACTGGTATTTTCATAGCGCCTAGGCCAAAACAGGGGCAGAAATGTGATTTTTAGGTAGTTTTTTTACCTTTTTATGTGTCAAATCTGTAAATCAAGGCTATAAACATGGTTTTCTAGAATTCATTTGTCTTTAAGAATCCAATGGTGGTCTTATTTCCCTAAAAAAGTTCCCCAAACATTTGCGGAGCGCCTAGGGCACTGCGCAAATGACCAAATTTCTGCTAAATGCATGTTCAGAAAAAACTCAAAAAATCCCAAATTTTGCAAAAAAGTTTCAAAATGCTTCAAAATTGGTAGAATGTCTAATGATGATGTCTATAGGCTTGGAGGGAAGCCTCTGCAAGAATGTCCAATTTATTCTTCTCTTCGATGGTCAAATCTTCAATTTTTGCGCCATTGCAATTTTCTACTTTAGAGCATGGTGTTTGACTTTCATCCTCAATAGTTCATTGTCTTTGTTAGCCTTTTCTATAAGCTTCTCCAACTGCTTATTAGCTCTATCAAGCCATGGTTCCCTATTTTCATTAATCATTATGGCAAGTTTCTCATTTAGGGTTAGCTAATCGGCAAGCTCAGCCTCCCTTTGTGTTTCTAGATCTAGAGTTGTTTTCAACCCTCTACTTCTAGGTCTCTTTCTTGGTGCTTGTCCCTCATTTTCATCAAGCAAGCCATGCTTTTCAAGTGTTTTATCTAGCATAGCTTTGGGTTTTTATGCCTCCCTTTGAGCAGTGATATACTTGACCTCATCAATGACCTATTTAGTCTTCAATTTCTCATTCTCCTACTCAAGGAAGTTTATGACACATATGGCCCTGTCAAGGTTAGTTTGGAACTCCTTAATCTTAACATCCTTTCCTTTTATGGATGCATTAGCGATTTTTTCATTTTCATCCTCATATAGGTCAACAAGTTGAAATTCCTGTTATGTTTCATGAAGGTCCTCCTCATTATGAAAGATTACCTCAATCACCTTTTCTTTGCCTTTGTCCACCTGCTTTGTTTTTGTAGAAGGCATGGCCCCTTCCACTATGTGTGGAGCAAACACATGCCTGTGGCCTCTATGGTAGGTTTTTGGTAATGGCTCAACCTCAACCATACTAGCCCACTTAGGCTCATTGTCCTCAATTCTATTAATTGACCCAATATCATGATGAGATGGAGATGAAGGAAGTGAAGGGGATTGATCTGATGATGATGAATGCACTATGGGCTGAGATGGAGGGATGGAAGTGGATGGCTGGGATGATGAAGGGAAATTTTGTGCATGCTGAGTAGATGGATCTTTGACAATATCATTGGCTATGAAGGTACTCCATGCAATGTTTAGTTGGTTGAGATGATAAAGGATTATGATTTTGATAAGGGAATGATGAAAAAAACTTCTCATTTTTGTTCATACTTCTTTTACTGGGAAATGTATGTCATATTATATATGATCCAGAAAAGGTAGTAGGGTATGTTAAGCATCCTTACCCTAGTAAAATGCATTAAGAGCCGGATGTGATAGGAATAAATCCTTGAAAATCTACCTTCACATGAAAAGTATTTCATGATTATCTTCATCATTGGTGCATATCTGTCCAGGAGGTGAGAAAAAGAAAAAAACATCTTTTCCACATTCTTGTGTCTTGGTTTTAAGAAAAAGTCAAAGTCCTGTTTCTCCAAATTACCTTTCTTGAACCACTTCTCCCCAACATTTTGGATCCCGGTGGCAGCTGAAATGATAGCAGTTGATATATTAAAAGTGACTCTAGCTAAAGTAACTTGGTTGTCATGGAATCTAGATATGAAAATTCTAGTCAACATGTGATCATTTTGGACCCTCTAAATTTTTTCACAGTAATCATAAAAACCAACATGTTTGAAGCATCTTACAGTCAATGGAGAAGCCAAGAGTTCACTAGTGCTCGTAGGTTCAAGTCTGAGTGCTCTTCCCCCTTTATGTGGCCTCCTCCCCTCTATTTCCTCTCCCTCACTATATGATATGTTTTCTTCCTCTTCTGCCATGGTGTTTTTATCAAAACCCTAGGGAAGTGGATGGTGTGAAATATGTTTTTAGGAATGGGGAATGGGAAAGGGAAAATGAAGGAGATGGTGTTAGGGATGTATGAAATGTGGGAGGGGATAGGGAGTAGTAGTATGATGATATTTAGGATGGGGATTTGGGAATTGGGAGCCTAGGTAAATGTAACACCTAGGGTTTATGGTTTTGGGAGAAAGGTTTAGGGAAAGGGAATTTTGTAAAACAGGGATTTGGGAATGAGTATTTGTAATTTTGGGAAGGGTATAAAGTTTTAAGGGAGTGAAATTTGGGAATTTTCAAGAATGCAATGGGAATACTAGGGTTTTAAACATTTTCAAACACCAAATTCTAACCTAAAATTCACTACACTCAAAACATGAAATTTATAAATATGGTATTAAATGGAATTATCTCTTACTCATTTGCTGGAGGTCGATGAGTAGTTTGATGAAGCTTTGGAGATGATTTTTTGTCACGTGAATGTGTTTCTAGGACTTCCTGGTCATTTGCGCAGCGCCTATAGCATTTGTGCCCTCATAGAAGCATTTGTGCCCTCTCTTAAGCGTTTGCACCCTCTCTTAATCATTTGTGCCCTCGCTTAAGCATTTGCTCCCTTTGATCAGGTTTTTACCAATTTTTCCTAGAAACTCAAAATTTTTCTTTGTTAGAGTGATTGCTTGGTGTTTGGAGGAAAAAACCTAATTTGAAATTATGTCAAGGAGTCATCAATACTTAAGTGAAATTGAATTTAGATTAGAAAACCCACTTTTCTAATGTTTCATTGCACCTTTTGAAAACATTGTTGATTACCCTTTTCCTTTGATTTTTCTTCTTTGCAGGATGATGTTGCTGGAGTTTGGCACTTTTCACTTTGACTTTTCTTCTCTTCAGTTTGGCATGTGAAGTTTGAGTTGGTAGCTTAGGAAAAAACTTATTACATATTATGAGCATAAAATTACATACGAATTAAAAATAAATTACATTTATATTTTGAATAAAATTACATTTTAGTATGAAAATCATACTCTGAAACCAAAATTACAACTTTAAAAATCATATTTACATGTTGATAAATCCTCTGCAAATGATTGAGAAATTTTTATTTGAGTCATTCTCACACCTTTGCTGACCTTAATGAAATGGTGTGTTTATAAACCTTGAAAAATGAAACCTAATTGACCTAATGGGACCTTGGATGACCTGACGCCATTGTTGATTTTGACTGACATAATGACATAGTGAAATGAACTTTTAAGATTTTTTTATGCTCAACAAGACATGAAGGTGGGTCAGCAAATGTGAAATTTCGAGGGAGAGTGAGTTTTTATGACTAGGGCTACCATTAGTGAATCAATTTTTTGCTTGACCTAATGGAATGATAAAAAAATTCTAAGTGGGACCCCTAAAATGAATATGAAAAGAGTGATTTTGATCATTGATGGCAGAATGAAAATTCTGACACTAACAGTACGATAACACAATATACAAGTGTGAATGAATGAGTTGAATTCTAACACTTGTATAATCATCCAATTGAAGTCTAATGATGTGAACCTATCATTGAATGTGAATAAATGGCCATTGAGGCATGCAAGCTCTAAGGTACTGAAAGAAAGTTTCTAAATCATCTCCCTGGATAATGAGCTGAAGTTGATAGGAAGTGATCCGTCAAAGGAGGGCCATAATGATTCCCACATCATCAACACAAAACAAAGGATTTCTCAAGATGTTATGATTGACTCAAGACTATTGCAGAGAGGGTCAAATAAACAGAGGATGTTTGACTTTTACAGAAAGGAATTCTCTTGAACATTTCAGTGACACGACTCCGGAGTGTGGAAACATTTTACTCAAAATGGAATTAAAGTTCATGATGATGACAAATAATGGTCGAATGGGAGGAAAATGGATTCCCAAACCTAGGGAGGTAAGTGACGAATGATGGATATCCCCAACCCGAAACGAGATGCAGATGAGTGTCATGTTCAAGAGCGACATGTTGCCTTTGGTACAGTACACAAAATATAATTCACTTACATTTTCCCTTGTTATTTCTAACGAGTACCTCTTTATGTTTTATAGAAATATTGAAGAGGATACCATATGTTGAGGGTATAATTTCAACCTTCGGATGAATCCATCCTAGTAAGTTTAACAGACCCTAGGAAGGAGTAGGTCAGTCTTGTCATGGTAACAATTCCTTTGTTGCCTAAGTTTTACAAGTCTAGGGTAGGGGTAACTCAATGTCTTTTCCATTTTTATGGAGTTTCAAAAAGATACGGTATTCCTTTTTAATAATTAGTTGACCTCATCCCGAAAAAATGGGTAAATTTATACTAAGACGACATCGATTCATTTAATTTAGCGAGCTCGAAATGACAAGTGCTCAGAAATATTTTCATATTTCGAGAGTCTTAAAAGAGCTAAAATAGGACTCCTCCTAGAGGAACGAGTGGTACAAAAGGTATAAAATTGTTTTTTCATGATGTAATTGCTCAAAACATGCAAGGGTCAATAGGCTGGCTAACAAGACCACTCATTGCAGTAGTTCCCTAGGAAAGGGTAAAACAACCAAGTGAGAGTGTATGATCAGCCAAGGAGATGGTGATGATGGAGTGAGAAAACCAAGGATAATCTGGCAAAACATAATGATAAAATGGAAATCATGAGAGGTAGCATGAGAATGGTTTCATTTTTATAGAAGCTTGAAACATGGGAAACTATGCTTGGAATTGGTTTCATTTTTTCACAAGCTTGAAAAAAAGAAAAAATATGCTTGAAATTGGTTTCATTTTTTCACAATCTTGAAACAAAGAAAAACTATGGTTTAAATTTTGCATGCCCCCAGAATAATGTCTCAATTTGAGGTACATTCCCCCCAAACTTCATCTCATTCACCTAAGTATACTGCGGGTTACTAATAGTTGGATGGAATGAAGGTTCATTTACGAGATCAAGTGGAAGACTCGATTGGGAATTTATGAGATCTGATCAAAGACTTGAATTGAAAGGGGATTTGTTTCATTTTTTAATGAGCTTGATACAGTAAAATTACTATGCTCATAGGAACCTGTTTCATTTTTTAATGAGGTTGAAATAGTAAAATAACTATCTTCATGACACCTTGTTTCATTTTTAATGAGATTGACATAAGAAAAGGAACTTTTCTTTGGAGACCTTGTTTCATTTTTTAAGGAGCTTGGCACAAGAAAAGGAACTCTGCTCTGGAGAACCTGTTTCATTTTTTAAGGAGATTGACACAAGAAAAGGAACTTTGCTCCAGAGAACTTGTTTCATTTTTAAGGAGCTTGACACAAGAAAAGGAAATATACTCCAAAGACCTTATCATGGACCATAAGAGGTCATGGCTTCTAGGAGGTTTTCATCATACATGAGAACAACACTCTGGAAATCAAGATCCAATGCCCCCAGTACATGATGCACTATATCACTGACTAGATCATCAGTAAACATTGGCATGGATGGTTGCCACATAATTAACATGTGGCGGGGAAGATGCCACTTGCACATAAGGACCATTTAGGGATGATGTTTTATTAGGAGCCAGATTAGGACCAATGAATGAAATCTTATTAATGGTCATAATGCTTCCTTCATGTGGGAAACACATCACACGAAAGAGAGAAGAGACAAGAGCTCCCATGACATAAATATAGTCATGCCCAAGGAGTAAGTTAAAATCCAAGGGGCCTTGGCCAAACATCATGTCTATATAAACAATATTTCCTCCCAAAGTAGTAGGAAACTTAGGAAGGATCCCTAATGGTTGACTAATTCCTCTAATAAAAGCCAAAAAATTTTGGGTAACACGCAAAAGTTGCAGAGAACCTAAAGCTTTCCAAGTAGTTTAAGACACAATACTAACAGACGCACCTTCGTCTATAATTGTGCTAGGTACAGACACATTATAGGCATGTATTGTGATCTCAAAGGGCGCATAAGAAGGAAGACAATATCCTGCTAGTCGAATCCAATCAAAAGAAGTGAGTAGACCACTTGGAGGGGGTGTTGTGGGAACGGGATAATTTTCCCATTGTGTTACAGGAACAGGAGGATTCCCCTCGAATTCATGGGAATATGAAGAAAAAAAAATAACCTGAGTATTATGAGGTTCACTCTCTATGGGAAAGGTATGATCAACTGAAGGTGGAATCGAGTCAATCATTTTCTCAACCAATGGTTGGTAGGAAATAGACTCATGGAATTCACTATTAGAGAGAGTGGGGTTGACCAGAGATGAATTTTGATCAATCACTTGTTCAACTAGTAGAGAATCAGAGGAAAGCTTCTGGTAGCCAATAGGAAGATAGGGCGATAAGTGCAAGCTCATAAAGGGGAGAACCGCGTTGGGCTTGTAAAATAGATTTTTTTACAAACTTTACAGAAAAACTTCAAGATACTTCTCTTTTAGGTATTCAGGGATATGTTAAACATGTTTTCCAAAATGAAACAAGTTTATATAGCTTTTTTCACTTTTTTATTTGTGTGACATAAGTGGCACAAAAGACGAAACTTGGGATAACAACTAAGGAATGAGAAAAAATATTTTGTAACACCTATCCACCCCAGTAACATTAAATCGAACACTGGAAAGAAACCTACATGGAATAAATTGACTTCATCAGTCGACTACATTATAATGTTGTTAGGACCTATTCATAAGCAAAATAAAGAAATTTAACACCTCCAGAGGATAGTTGGTTGATCATCGGCTCATTAATATGCATGCATCTCCAGTAATT
The DNA here is from genome assembly GCA_034641835.2 of Pinus albicaulis. Taxonomy (NCBI): domain Eukaryota; kingdom Viridiplantae; phylum Streptophyta; class Pinopsida; order Pinales; family Pinaceae; genus Pinus; species Pinus albicaulis. Next base: position 77,214 of record JAXQQM020074861.1, read on the forward strand.
TGACATCATAGGTAGGCTCAGATATGACTCCCCTCACCTCTTCCCTAAGTTCATAATGGTACAAAAATGTTTTTGAATGAAAATCAAGTTTTTATGGGTTGGAGGTGGCCAGTAAACTTGGCCACCTTCTATTAGTGAACTGCAATTTACTTAGCCACCCATGCAACGTGGAAAAGTAAAGATGGGGGGGTGATAATTACAAGGAATGGACATAATGGATAAAAGGGTAAATTCATGCAAGGGCCAGGTCACCAAAGTGCTCTGTTCCCATTACCACAAAATGGAATAAAAGTACAAGTATCAATTCCACTTGCAAAATTGCTCATTCCCCATAAACAATTGGAGAGGCCAATCAAGGTATCGAATGATGCACTAGATGATACCAAGTTCTACCTAGGGTGCCACTAAACTACTACAAGATAATTTTGTAGGTGCTACAGGAGGTGCTACAAGATTGGATACCATTGTTATAGGAGCACCTGAATTGCTACAAGAATGCAGAAGAGGTGCTACAGGTCTGAAATAAAAGAAGAGAAGGAACCCAAAACACCGAGAATTTTCCTAAAATCCATATGAACATGAAGGAGTAGCCCCGGAAAGGGTAATTTGAATTCTCCCTCCTCACCTTCCATAAAATTACATGAATAATTCTGCTTACTACAAGAATCCTACAGCAAACCCTCGTAAGAGCCAATTTCTTTGAAAAAATCATTTTTTGCATCAAAAGTCAAGGCAAGAGTAGAGGAAGTTTTTAACTACAGTAAAAAGGTATCATATTTATCCTTCGCTCATGAAAGAACCATCAGCCACCCTATCTCTACCCCTGCACCCTAGACTACTCAAAGAGAAACTTTGAGCAATTCCCTTCGAGTATTTTAGGGAAAGAGCAGTAAAATCCATGGGGGGAGGTTTCAATTGAAGAGAACCCACAAACACCAAAATAATCCGTCAAAATCCTCTTGTTAGGCATATTTTTATGATACATTAGTGGATGGGGTTCTTTGAGAATTTAAAGGGTTGTGATGATGACCAAAAAAATTAATTTTCCATGGCCCTCAATTCTCAAGGAGAATACATTTCCACCACTATTGTTAGATTACTTGACATCCATCTGAAGACAGAGCTCATCGATAAAGTAACCACCATACCCTTAGGATTTTATTGGGGCAAGGAGGATAAGACAGTAAATGTCACAATTAAGAAAAAATTCTTCCTCCAAAAAGAGAAGCTTGTTGAAGACAAAAATAGAGTAAGAAGAGAGAGACTCCCTCAACCTTGGGATGAAGTAGCCTTTCAGATCCTCAAGTACATATCCTATGAGGAGAGGTTAATCATTGTGTATGAATATCAATTTAGGTTTCTCTGTGAGGTAAAGTTCCGAAAATATTTACAATTCCAAACAAGCTCAGTTTTCCACATTTCCCGTTGAATGAGCTAGAAAGTGAGGGAAGAGAGGCACCGACACATTTCCCATCATGGCCACGTCAATATCATTATCATGAATTCCCTAGGCCATATCAGAATTTATGTGTTGTGGGTTGACTTTTTGGGTGATCTATATAAGATCTTAATGTAAAAGTGCTTGAGGGTTTATAAATTTCAAGTGTAAAAATTGAGTTTAATGAGCCTTTATGTTAAATTGTTAAACACATAAAGTATGAATTTAAAACTTGGAAATAGCAGAAACAATAGACAAATGCACCATAACAATAACAACAACACATCAAGTGATGAAGGATTTCACCCCTCCTGGGCTATGTCTCCTTGGTACATCTTCCAATGGCTTGGCCCTATATCATTATGCTCAAAAATGGTGATTAAATACATTTATAGTGATCAAATGGCTTCAAAACATGTTCCATCAACTCTAGAAAAGTCAAAAATTCCTATTTAGCTTCTTTATTCTCCAAAACTCGTCAAAAATTGAATAAGTTATGAGCCTCCCTAGTTTTGCTACTAATTTCACCACAAATTCCCCGAAATCCAAAACCATCCTACAAATTCACCCTGATTTCAGCTTACCAGGCGCCATTTTCATGGAATTCCGGGTGAAATTGTCAGACAGTTAAAATGTCGAATAATGCCTAAAAATAATTTTTAACCATATTACTATGGTTGAATTAAAAACATTGGGCGGCATATCTTCGGCTTGTGTAAGGGCTTTGAGCAATGGTTGTATTGTGTATTGTTTGGGGGGTTCGGGGCTAAGCCCTAACCCCTTACCCCCATAATCTACCAATATAACGTTCAAATAGAGGTTGCAAGCAATGGTTTAACAAGAGACAATGATGGCCCAATGATTAGAGAATTTCCCTGCTTGGTAATAGGTTCCAGTTTTGAATCCCATGCAGTGCAGTTTGGCACTTAACTAAATTTTGGTGGCCCTAGCATGTGGTTGGCCATCAACCCAACTAATCAAAATCCACCAACCAAAACCACCAGAATATTTAAAAGTGGTGAGGCTCAATTGGCCCAATGAAGCCAAGAAAATTTAACCATTCAATCATGCCCAGTCAGTTGTACAAACTGCTAACTAGGTAGCCTACACAGTTTTGCCAAATTTTACCTGTTTGGGAAAACAAAAAAAACGTGTTTCCGGGAGCATATGGTGTCAGTTTTCAACAAAAAAAGTTGCATTGGATTCCAAACGACGTGATCTACGCAGCCATTTAGGTTCCACACCATTCCGAAAACTTTCATTGTTTATCATGATTTTGAGCACCTAATCACTCCTCCCCACAGGAAAATTTTGGACCCGAAAAGGTCACTTTTAGATTTCCATTACATGAGGGGACAGTTCCCTCACCTTTCGAATATCGATTTGTTTTTCTTTGCTTGGATTTGTTCCTTTGAGCCCCACACGAAGGTACTCCACATTCCCTCATTTTGAAGACCTTGTTCTTCTGTCAAGAATGGTGTCTTGTTGTAATTCATCAAGGTATTCAAGAGAAAAATCCTATATGGAAGGAATTTTAACATTTTCTCCTTGACCTTCAATCAAAGGCGGCTCATACAACCTTAAGTTCTCAACATTAACAACAACATAAATTTTCATATATGAAGGTAAATCCAACCTAAAGGAATTATCACCAATCTTTTCTAAAATTATGAATGGACCATATCAAATTGGTTTCAGTTTTTTACCTTCTCCTTGAAGCCTTTATTTGCTAATGTGAATCCAAAATTCATCACCAACTTGGAATTTGTGATCTGCATGATGCTTTTCATGCCTTTTTTGGTAGTTGACTTGGCTCTTTTCCAGCTATTCTTGACTTGATTGATGCACCAATTGGATTTGTTCAATGAACCTTTTAGCTTTTTCTATGTCATTATGACCATCAATAGCAACATCCTTTCCAAAAATGAAATCCAAAGGAGATTTAGGAAAGTATCCCAAACATGGCTCAAATGACGATGTTTGAGTTGAACAGTGCTTGGCTATGTTGTAGGCATGTTGAATATAGTGCAATTTTTCATCCCACAACTTAGGATGCTTGTTGAAATAACCTCGAAGAAGATGTATCACCGTCCTATTTACCACCTCTATTTGACCATCTTTTTGTGGATGAAATTTTGTACTCTTTTTCAATTTGGTTTCTATGAATCACCACAACCTTGACCAAAATTTCCCAACAAAGCGAGAATCTCAATCACTAACAATGGATGTGGGAAATCCAAAATGCACCCATACATTCTGAAACAATAACTAAGCAGTTTTTTTAGCTGTAATTATATTTTTACATGGCATAAAAATACACATTTTATTGAACCTATTCACAACTAAAAAAATATAATCATGATTCCTTTTTTACATCGGAAGACCTCCAACAAAGTCCATAAAAAAACTTTCCCATGGAATATGAGGTACTAGAAGTGGTGTGTAAAATCCTAACTTTCTACTGCTAGGCTTGCCGACATCACATAATGAAAAAACTCTAATAAAATGTGACACACTTTCAAGCATATGAGGGAAATAGCAATACCTTAGTAGATGTTCCACCATCTTAATGACACTGAAATGACCAGCAATAAGAGAATTATGTGCCTATCTTATAATGTTGAATCTTTCTCCCTATGGAATACAAAGCTTACCAAGATGGTACAACAAGTTATAATGCATGTGATAATCCAATTCCTTACTTGGTTCCCTTTTACATCTTGAAAATCACTATCTAACGCATATTTTTCAACATAGCTCTCACACAAAATGGAATTAATCTTAAGAATAGTAGAAACACTAACAATATGCCTAGAAATCATTTCAGACTCTTTATTTTATATACCTTTCTTATATCGTATCACCAAGTGGAATTGTTGAAGAAAACCCATCCATCTAAAGTGCCTTGATTGCTGCAACTTTGTTTGCGATTGCAAGTATTGCAATGGTTGATGATCAGTGTCAATGATTGTTTCCTTATCCATCAAGTAGTGTTTCTGCTTTTTCACACTTTGCACCAATGCATACAACTCCTTGTCATATCTAAGATAATTAATCATTTCACCATTAAAAGTTTCCGAATGAAAATATATGAGCTTACCATGTTGCATGAGGACCGCACCCATGGCATAGTCACTAGCATCAGTCTGAATCTCAAATGATTATCTCAAGTGTGGAAGTGCAACAACTGGAGTTGAAATAATATTTTCTTTTAATGCATAAAATTCCTTTTGTTTTTTACCTCCCCACTGGAAGACCTACTTCATACTCGTCAATGCATGAAATGGAGCTGTGATAGAAGAGAAGTTAGAAATAAACTTCCTCCAATATTTGGCTACTCCCAAAAAGCTTCTTATCTTCGTAACTATTTTGGGCTTTGGCCAATTCAAAATGACATCAACCTTGGAGGGATCTATTTTCAATTCACCTCCTCCAATAATATGACCCAAATACACTAAATAATTCTTTCCAAACTCACACTTTGACATCTTTAAAAAAAAATTGTTCTTTCTTCAAGACATCAAGTACCACTTTGACATGCATGACATGTTCTTCATGAGATTTACTAAAAATCAATATTTCATCTAAGTATACTATCACAAAATCATCTAGAAATGGCCTCAGTACATCATTCATCACACGCATAAAGGTAGTCAGAGTATTGCAAAAACCAAAAGGCATAGCTAGACATTCAAACAAACCTTGTTTTTTTTTAATGGTGTCTTCCATATGTCACCTTCAGCAATTATAATTTGATGATAGCCACTCCGTAAGTCCAAATTAGTAAAATACTTTGCATATTTCAATTGATCAAGTAAATCATCAATTCTAGGAAGTGGGTAACTATTATTTACCGTAATTTTTTTCAATGCACAGAAGTCCACACACATGCTCCATGTTCCATCCTTATTTGGCACCAAAACAATAGGTGACCCACATGGCGAAGTACTCGGTCTGATGATCCCTTTGTCCCACAACTCTTGAATTTTATTTTTGATTTATACACTTTCCATCACTGACATCCTATACATGCCAATGTTAGGAAGAGGACAATCTTGCTACAATTGTATCTCATGTTGGAATTCCCTCTTGGGAGGCAATCCTCTTGGCTCCTAACGCATCTCATCATATTGGTTAACAACCTCAACCAAATCATATTTCAATCTTGAATCATAACCTTGAAAAGCTTCATTCTCAACATCCTTCTTTTGTTTGACCATTAAAAGCACAAAATTATTGCTAGAGTTAATGAGTCTTCATTTGTCTGGAATTTACAAGTGAAAGTTTTAGTTTCTGTCGATGTGCTCTAACAATTTACTCAATAACATATTTGAACAAGTGATATTTTTTTTCATGGTGATGAAAAATATCTTTCCTATCATAAAAATATTGGATTCCCAAAACAATTGTGGAAATATCATGTAGAACTACGTCAAGTTCAACTTCATCAAGAAAGTTTGTTGTCATTGCAAATCTAAGTATGCATTTCCTCGTAAGTTGTAAGTTTTCATTCTTGCATATCCAACCTAAAGGATAAGGTATTGGATGCGGAATGGTCTCTAAATTTAAATTATTGACTAAGTATTTGGAAATCAAATTTTCTTGTGAACCACTATCAAAGAGTGTATCAATTTTGGTGTGCTTTGAAATAACTCAAATATGGAAAAGTTCAATTCTACTTTTCTCATCTTGAGTATCATTAGGACAATTGGAAGATATAGTGATTGATATTTCCTTACCTTTCGTTCCCATTTTTGTGATCTTTGTTTCGTCTCTTGAATCAGAGCCTAAGTCATGGTGTGTAGTTGCAACTATATTTTTCTTCCCTTTTTTTTTTAATTCTTTGGTTTCATCTCAGGATAAAACCTCCAACAATGAAATTCATCATGACCATATTTGGAACAATGTTTTCATGCTAATTTTTCTCCTTCCTTCTTGACAGATTCATTACTCTTTCCTTTCCCTTTGAACTTACTCTTACCCTTGTCTCCACTTATGAATGGCTTATTGCTACCCTCTTGTGAATTTTTTTTCCCTCTTTCCTCAAGATGTGATGCATGAACACAAACCTCATCTAAACTTTTAGGATTAAAAATAAGGATAGTATGCCTCAAATAATTGTGTAAACCCCCAATATGTTTCAAAAAAGTGTCTTGTGAATTCAAGTCTACACCTAGTATCAAACACCTTCTTCTAAATTCTTGAATGTAACTTTGCACACTTTGACCCTTTAGTTATCTAAAATTCTGCCAATCTATAATATCTTTCTGCACATAAGATAATGGATAAAATTGTATTCTAAGTGCAGCAATAAAATTTATCCAAGAGGTTGAGACCCTACCATGCTTTTTCATATGCTTTTGTGTTTTGGCTTCCCACCAAATCAAAGGAGCACTTTCCAACCTTAATGAAGCCAACTGAATCGTTGTTTCATCATATTTGATGTTCTGTATCCTGCAACAAAATTCAAGTTGACGAACCTAGTTATAAAGTCTTTCAGAATTCACTTCACCATTATACATAGGTAGTTTGAATTTGATATCAATTTTTAATAAATGATTTTTACCATACACCATTGGGGTATGTGGATGTGTTTGAGTAACATTGGTTGTGGAAGAGGAAGAAGATAAAAGTGAGTATGGAGGTGAAGATAATGGTGGAGAAGAGGGTGTTTTTTCACCTTTTCCTTTTGAATGCTTCTCATCATATCCTCCTTTTCCTCCATAAGAACCCTCTCCTTTTGAAGGCTTGGAATTTTCACCCTACAATCTTGAATTTCTCTCTTCATATTGAACCTTCACCATTTCAATCATGTCAAAGAATTTTTTTGTGAAATTATTTTCTTCATCTGACATATTATCATCTCCTCCTTCATGTGACATGCTTGTTGAAGCTTCAACTGCAATTTGAGGAATAATTTGTGGTGGAGATTGTGACAAACTTGCTCTCCTTGTCCTTGGCCTAACTTGGGGACTTTCAACCGCAATATTTCCTTCTCCTCTCTTGAGCCTCAACCTTGTAAGCATCAAAAAAACTTAATAACAATTAAATCCTCACAGCAGCAAATAAAACCTAATCTCTAATACCAAAAGTGAACTGTATAAGATCTTAATGTAAAATTTCTTGAGGATTTATAAATTGTAATTGTAGAAATTGAGTTTTATGAGCCTTTATGTTAAATTCTTAAACACATAAAGCAGGAATTTAAAAATTTAAAATAGCAGAAACAATAGACAAATGCACCATAAAAATAACCACAACATTGTAAGTGATGAAGGAGTTCACCCCTCTTGGGCTACGTCTCCTTGGTCTAGTTTCCAATGGCTTGCCCTATATCATTATGCTCAAAAATAGTGATTACATACCATTAAAGTTCTCAAATGGCTTCAAAACATATTCCATGAGCTCCAGAATAGTCAAAAATGCATTTCTAGCCTCTTTCTACTCCAAAATTGGTCAAAAACTGAAGAAGTTATGAGCCTCCCTAGTTTTGTTGCTAATCGCGCCACAAATTCCCCAAAATCTGGAATCGTCTTACAAATTCACCTTGATTTCAACTATTTGAGTGCCATTTTCGCAGAATTCTGGTCGAAATTTTTGGACAGTTAAAATTCCCTAAAATCTGCATTTTTAACCATATTAATATGGTTGAATTCATCTTTTTTTAATTAAAAATATCGAACGGCATATCCCTGCACTCGCAGTTTTGAGCAATGGTCGTATGGTGTACTGTTTGGAGGGTTCAGGGCTAAATCCCTGGCACCTTACCCCCATAATCCGCCAATATAACGTTCAAATAGAGGTGGTGGGAAATGATTTAATAAGAGACAACAGTGGCCCAATGGTTAGAGCATTTCATTATTTGGTAATACGTTCCAGATTTGAATCCCATGCAGTGTAGTTTGGCACTTAACGCAATTTTGGTGGCCCCCCATGCTACCACGTGGAGGTCTCCAGTTGGGCCACATGGAAACATGTGGTTTGCCATCAACCCAAGTAATCAAAATCTTCCAACCAGCAACACCAGAATATTGACAAGTGGCGAGGCCTGATTGGCCCAAAAAAACAAATCAACCTTGACTATTCAACCATGCCCAATCAATTGTAGAGACTATTGATTGGGCATCATACACAATTTTGCCAAAATTTTACCTATTTGGGAAAATGAACAGAATGTGTTTTTGGGATCATACTGAGTCTTTTTTTCGCAAAACAAGTTGCGTCAAATTCAGAAAGAAGAGATATATGTGTTATTTTAGGTTCCAAACCATTCCGAAAACTTTCATTTTTTAGCCTAATTTTGAGCACATGATCCATGGGCATGGATAGGGAGGCCTTCCTTGAGACACAAAAACTTACCTCCACTCAACTAGAAGAGACACAATCATCTATTACTAGTGGTAGGGAAGAAAAGATAGAGGAGGAAGAGAAAGAAAGAAAAAATTAAGAAGAAGAAGAGAAAGCAAGAACAAAGGAATAAGGAGGAGGAGAACAAAAAATGAGAAACAAGACCCCTCAGGAGCCCTATAGATCTCAAAGGATAGGAAAACAAGGGAAGAAAATAAGCCTCTCACCAAGAACTATAGAACAAGAGGTGGTTGCTACTTTGGCAACATTGAGCACACCTACCAAGCGCAAGAGAAGGCAACCCAAGAAAGGCCCCTTATGCTACAAGAGGAGAAAAAGCACCTGCATTAAGCAAGGGAAGCCTCAGCCTCCTTCAACATTCCCCATCACAATTAATGAGTCATCTATCCAAGAAGAATAATTTAGATTTAGTGAAGAGAAAATTGAGGAGGTTACCTCCCCTAAATTTAAGGGTAAACAACCCTTGCCACCAATAAGGAGGCTCACCACTAGAGTGGTCACATTTAAGAATATCAAAGCATAAGATACATTTCTACAAGAGAAGGTGAAGGATATACAGGAGTAAAAACAAGAGCTACAGGAGAAAACAGAGGATCTATAAAAAAACATAGGGTTGCTACAGGAAGGACCAGATCTGCTACAGTAACAACAGGGAATGCTACAGGAAAGGGTATCCACATAAAAAAGGCGAGAATAAGGTATCCAAGAACTCCAAGAGCCTTATCCACAACTTGACCTTAGATCCTACTACAAATTTGTTGAGGGAGGTAGGATTATACTCAAGAAATTTGCAGCCCCCCTCTTATTTGAATTGGAAAAAGAGAGGGGAAAACCTCACAGATGGATGCATATTGAAAAATAAAAGAACGTAGAGGATGTAGCTCTATTGGAGGAGAAATTGGAACAAATGGGAAGAGAATTGGCTGAACTAGGATTGAGGGACACAAGCATGAGAGAAAAAACTGCAATTATAAAATCAGAGGCTAAGGGAGCAGTTGCTCGAAAAGGAGGTACAACTTGCCACCATGGAAAGTTTTTGCATAAAATTCATACAATGCAGAAAACCAACCAAGTCCTATGACATCTTTCTCAAGGAGTATTGGTTGCAATTCTAGATAAATACTTTAGAACAGTATGGCTCTCTACCATTTCAAGACTACAATAATTTCACTGACTTCTATCAGAAAGTAAGTTTTGAGGACAAAGCCAAAATGGCTGAGTTTTATATGCATAATATGATCCTCACAGACATGAACCTTTGGGACCCAAACTCAACATTGGGGGACATGCAACTAATGGCACTAGCCTCTTGACTGACCCATGAAGAAACAAGAGATTGTTAGAAATACTGAGAGCAGGGGTGAATCAGTATTCCTTTCAATTAGAGCATTAGCTAATCTTCAATTATTATCAGTGTTTGTACAATGATAGCAGTAAACAAAGGAACACAAATGCACACATTTTTTTAAGTGGAAACCCTCTCCGGGACAAAAACCACCTAAATTATTTTCTAATAATTCTTTAATATTCAAATCCAATTAAAAATAAATCTCCAACTTCCTAGAATCTAGAAAAGCATTCTTCTCCATCTCCCACTGGATGGACGCTCTAATGCCCGAGATTCTTCAGTAGTCAACTGAACGGATGCCCCAACACCCAATGAGCTACAACTCACCCTAGCGCCACCCTACCACCCTCAATTTTTCACAGACTTGAACCTGTTGGTGACTTCATGCACCAACCTAGCGCAACCCTACCACCCTATAGAAGAATAAAACAAGAATGGAATCCTGTACCAGGGAAAATGGTCCACTTTACAATGATATAGAATGATGTAGAAAAATAAGACACACTAGACCATAACCCAAACTATGACACAACCACCTAATGATAATCCTAGACCTCTCGACACTATCTCTTCAACTCTTGGCAGATAGACACTTGTAGAATCTTTACAATGATGCATTTACAATGACTTAGTACAATGATACCTTTACAATGACTGGATGCAATGTTGCCCACTTGAAGACTTCATGTGTTGAAATTCTTTCTGTTTTTTTTCACCTTGATTTCTGCTCTTTTCATGCTACACCTTGCTTTTCTTTTTTTCCCTAGAAAGTCTAGTCCTTTACAGCCCTTGACAACACATGATCTAGCTTTTTCTTGCCTTCTAGGATCTCGATATTGAATCTGGTGTATCTCTATTATTTTAGCTCCCCAATATGTGATTTTTGGTTTTGTAGTAGTACTCTAAGTCTTCTTTCCAATGCCATAGGTCTGATCCAATTTGGATTCTTCAAGGGAGATTTATGCCCAATCTCTCACAATGACCTAATTATGGATTGTTTCAGTAGAGTGAACTTGTACGGCGTGCCAAGTGTCACTGTCTCTTCATTACACTTTGAAATTGATACAGAAAAAACTACAATCTGTGCACTATCTTCTAATTTCTACAGAATTCCAATCCGATACTCATAGAGAGATTTATGAAAATTTTCCCAAGGTCACTTATTTGAGATGAAGTTCAAGAGCCTGCAAAAACACTGACTTCCACAGATCATATCTCTGAAAATGTTGCGCACCCTGATCTGAAGTTTTTACAGGAGCTTCCTCGGGATTTCAGTTTCTCCACATAAAAATTTCAGCTTCTAAAAATTCGTAGAAAAAACTTTAGAGTGAAAATTCCATGATGACCTGTTTCACGTAGCGAAATCCCAACATAAGGAGGATACGAGGATCACAATTTATATAAATGCTTAGGTTGAGAGGGGCTTCAACAAGTGAACGTGGGAGGGATTTTAGGAGCTTAAATATTATTAATTATTGATTTTTCAATGACCCATGCCACAACCCCATGGGGTTTTAGCCCATTAACTGGGGTTACAAACTTCAAACATGAATATCTCTCAAACTGTGAAGAATTACGTGGTGTACCATATATCAACGGAAACATATTGACAAGTAGAAACCATAAAAAGAATTCATAACCCATAATATAGTAATTTGGTAGTTAAAAATTCCCATGCAATATTTGGGTAGCCCCTGGTTCTTCTTGGGTTTACATCAATGGCAATCATTGATCAACAGAGTTGAAAAAGTGAAGAGGGTGATGACCAAAGAAGAGAAGGAGCCTTTGTACATCATAGCAAAGTTAGTGAGCCCAAGGTTTTCATCAGTAACCACAACATCATCTCCATCGATCCCAAATTTTCCCCTCATTGCATGGAAATGTGGGAATATGATATCCTCCAATTCAAGGACACCTTTATGTTGTTGGGGACTGAAATATAGCCAGTTTAACGAAGGAGATGGCATGAACTTCCTCACAGTTTGCAAATCAGAGAGTATCACTCTCGCAAAAGACTAAGTAATGCCCTATAGAGAACCAAAATCTACAAAAGGATCATGCAAAGGTTAAAGATAAATTGGATAGGGATCAAACTCATTCCTCCCTTACTATTGGGCCTACAAGAGAAAAGAGACTAGACAAAAGAACAAAAGGGGTGAACATACATTGAAGAAATTCTTGGGTTCTATCCACAAGAAGGTACACCATATTAGATGTCTTGGGATGTCAAAGAGGCCACCAAGGCCATGAATGAACTTCACATCAGTGACTAAGTTTCTCAGATGTTTGTGACCTTACATTATTATTGTTATGTAAAAATATAGCGAACCAAGATCTGAAATTTTTACCCGACGTTCATCAAGATTTCAGCTCCACGTGGCAAAAAGTTCATCTTCTGAAGCCTCGTAGAAAAACATTTATAGAAAAAATTCCAAGATGACTTGTTTGAAGAAGAAAAACCCTAGAATCCCAAACTATGATACTAAATGTTATGCAATGAGCTCACAAAATAGAAGAAAATATAGATCAACGACTTACAAATCAACCTCTTTGAGGGGGCATCCTCCTTTACATTACATAAATGAACAATTCTTGGATGATACAAATGAAAAAACCTACTTCCTATATATAGTATTCTAATGGGTCCCAATGTAATCAGAGCCTACATAACAATAATAATGTAAGGGAACAAAAATAACAATAGTGGGATTATATGGGGCACAATAATAACAATATGGGGACTACATGGGAACAACAATAACAATAAGGGGGTTGCACTAACAATAACAATAAGGGGATATACCAGTATTATAGGGACCTAAAAATTTCTTTCCTTGCTTAAGTATAAATTATATTCCAAAATTTTTAGTTGCAAGTTTGGTCACCACCTATCTTGTGGGAAGTGTGGTTGAAGAGTCTCCAACCACAAGCCAAAAATATGTGTTTATGATTTCTTGGAAATTACAAAGTTTTGGACTGAAATTATTTTCCATGCTTTGTTTTTGTAACTTAGAATTTAGAAACAATGATTCAGAAATTAGATTAGATTCATGTTGTATAATAGAGTAGATTTGAAGAACTAAAATTCAACTCATCTTTTTCACCTTGATTTATCTTGTTGCAATATTGATCAGTAGATGCAAGTTCTGACTATTGGCCTACAGGGGTTACTAAGTGAATTTCATGGGTTTTCACACTCATCCACATCCACTTAGAAATTTCCACCCTCCTCCTGGACATCTCATACTACTCTCAAGCTCTGCCATTGAGATCATCCTTTTAGGTCCAATGAAGGACACCATGGGCATAAAATTTCGTACAAGATAGGCCTCTGAGGGGTACTAGACTTGGAAAAATGTCTTGCATGTCGTTAACTCACCTTTATCCACATTACTCCACCATATGGACACCCTCATTTCCCTCATAAAGTTCTCAGACCCACTCATATAGCAAAACATAGTAGTCCTTAAGCAAAACAGGGCTTCCTGTAGTACCCTGTAGCAATCTTGTAGCACTGCCTAAATTCAATCAAATTCTCCCTAGGACCTTGATTCTTAAATTTTGAAGTTGAATAATGGCCCCCAAACTTTGATTTTATTATTAGGGAGACTCCAAGACCACTCCAACCTTATCTTTATTCCACTGCAACATAAAACAAAATGGTACACTTAGTTTTTTGAATTAAATAGTTGTGTTGTAGATTGAATTCCTCCTTCCCAAGCAAGTTGAAATTATATTAATGATTCATGCATGTAGAACATTGATTTGATTAAGTGTGCAAATAGATTAGCATAGTTTATTTCTGCAACTAGTAGAATCTGCTTCTTTCATGTAATAACAAGTAGCCTTTACATTTAATGAATGGTATTTTCATTTCTGCAGTTAGAATCATGTTCATTCCCTTGTAGCCATGATATGATTTAATATAAACTCCCTTTGTTTTTAGCTAAGGCGTAGTCTCTATTCCTTGATCTGATCTAATGATTGAGGGTGACATGAGTAGAACTTAACCTATTGTGCATATATCAGTGTCAACTCTAAGTTTGTACGAACCACAGGTTGATAATTTAAGTTGAGAAGCCTTGGGAGTTGCAGCATCATTAATGCAATAGCTGGCCTCATCAAAATATATATCTTAAGAGTTAGTGTGGTTTAGGTTGGATGTAGTTATTACATGATTTTACAACTTTATATATATATATATATATATATATATATATATATATATATATATTACAACCTAAACCATACTAACTCTTAATATATATATATATATATATATATATATATATATATATATATATATATATATATATATATATATATATATATATATATATATTAAGAGTTAGTATGGTTTAGGTTGTGTCAGGACCCCGAATTGGAACCAAGGCCAATGTGCACCCATGACGACCCACAAGGGGTGAAAAACTGAGTTTGAACTGAGTTTAGGGGAGATCGCATGATGAGGCACGACCCGCAGGCAAGTCGTTCGAGGGGCACTCATGCCCATGAAGGAGCGCTCTCACGACCCACAAGAAGGTCGGTCAAGGGGCGCACTGGCCCATGAAGGGGTTCCTTCACAAGAAAGAAGGGTTTTCTCAAGTGATTAAGGGGCATCATAACAAGTTGTGACGTGTATAAGTAGAAGGGAGCTTGACGAGTTGAACAAGAAAAGAAATTTTGACCAAGAAAAAATACATCACAAAACAGATCACTAGGGCGAGTCTGTGATATCAGAGAAATACCAAGGCAAGTCACACAATGTAGAGAATGTAGAAAAAGGAGAGTGTCAGGAAAGGTGAGGCTCGCCTAGAAAGCATGCACAACTGAGAATATTGTTGAGGTCTTTTGTTGGGGTGAAAATCTTGAAGTTTATGAGCAGGTCATGGGTGTAGGGAAGAGTTGCACAACTTGTGAATTTGTTGGACGAGTTCGTTGGCCCAGGCCAGGAAACTGTCCCACTATTGTAATATTGTTCTTATTGTTGTAAGCTATATCACAGTTAAAAAATAATAATTTGGGGAATTGTTGGGAGATCCCCCTCCCATGAAAATTGTTTCACTTTGATCTTTATTCTTGTTCATCGCATATTGATGTTTTTATTTTTGTTGCACGTATAGAAGTTGTGATATCATATATTACATAACTTTTTAATGAAGTAGTAAAAAAATAAGAAGTGAACTTGAATAATTGGTCAAGTGTTGAAGTGTTAGGCATACTCTGCGTGAAAGTAGTTTAACTCATAGCTAAATCTCGTCAGTGTCGCACAATTCCCATGGTGTTCTTAAGGCACCACAACATAGGATTGTGATAGTTGGTATCAGAGCCTAATTTTCTAAGGTGGGCATTGAAAAAAATTGAAGGAATAATTGTGTTAAAGTTATTTTAGCAAGGGCAGAGGCAAAGCAATCTAGGGCCAAGATAAACACAACGTAATAGAGTAAAGTGTTGGTATTTTATGGTTTTAACTCGGTCACAAAGTTGAGTCAAGTGACAGATGAGTCCATCAACGTTAGTGAAGAACCTCAAGTGACAGATGAGTCCATCATGACCACAGAGGCAATTTTTTTAATAAAGTATTAGGTCGAATGGATGATATGGGAATAATTATGATCGAACTTAAGGCAGAGAATTCCAAACTCAAAGATAAGGTCACTGAGAAAAACAAAATTCACAAGGAACTTAAGGTGCGATATGAATACCTTGAGTGGAGCTATGATAAAAATGTGAATGAAGTGAAGGAACTTGAATCTGCTAGAGATCACAAAATGGAAGAGCTCATAAAGTTGTACAATATCCTTTTTGAAGCTTTGAACGAAGTTACAATTTTGAAGAAATTAGTTGGGAAAGGTTCGATTAGCAGAGTTGCCCGCATCAAAATAAAGGAACCCAATTCGTACGATGGAGTAAGAAGTGCCAAGACTCTTCAAAATTTTCTATGGGAAATATAGAAGTACCTTAAGATATTGGAGCTCTCCTTTGAGAAATTGAAGGTGACGGTTGTTTCACAATTACTAATTAAATATTCCAAGATGTGGTGGAGAAGAAGGATGGATTAGATTGCCCATAGTGATGCTGATGAAATTTTGACTTGGGAAGAAATGAAGTAAGAATTGTTGGTTCACTTCAACCAGCAAGATGAAACATGGGATGCTCATATGAATATTAATTATATCAAGAAAATCAAGAGTCTACAAGCTTATCAGTGAGAATTTTCTAGTGTGATCTTGGAGTTACACGACATATCGGAGAAAGACAAGGTTTTAAACTTCATTATTGAGTTGAAAAAATGGGCTCACAATGAGGTAAAGCAGAAAAATATGAAGACACTTGAGGAGGAATTTTATGTTGTTGATAGGTTGCTTGACCATCATGAAGAAAGAGTGGAATACAAGAAGAATAAGTCAGATAATCCAAAGGATAATACTTCGAAGAAATATGAAGCAAAGGAAAGTGGAAAACTGAAAGGAAAGAAACTATTGAAGTGTTGGTTGTGTTGGGGTTCCCATGTTTTGGCCAGATTGGCAAGACCAAAACATGAGACAACATCAGGACCACTTTTAGACCTCGGGATCTAGCCCTCCTGGGTCCAGAGAGGGATCTCTCTATATAAGCAAAGGTTTTATGTCTTTGAGGCTTAAAGTTAAGATATTAGGCTAGTTATAAGGCTCGGTTTTGTTTGTTTGATTGTATGTTTGGTTGCTGGGAATAAAGAAAGAAGGGTTCAATATAAGACAAGGATGAGCAAAGAGGACCTTAAGCAAAGGAGGGATGATTTAGAGAACATCATGACCATTGGGCAATGGAGTCAGGAAAGGGTTTACTTTCTATTCAATATGCAGGCTTTCAGTTGGGCTAGTCATCTAAAGCATTAGATCTTAAATATGATTGTGTGGTGGGAAAGGCAAGAAAGAAGGTGAAATCAAGGAAACCTCCAAGGTGACCTTTCAAGAATCAAATCTAGGGACAAGACATGCCATTGGAAAACCTGTGATCCAAGACCTAAAAGGTTAACTCTTCGGACAAGGAAACATGAAAGATTTAAACACAAAGGTGAAAACCTGAGATCAGAGAGAGACTTTGAACTCTCAATGCTTTGGTATCTAGCTTAAGGGAACTTGGAAAGGTTTAATCAAGTGAATAGGACTCTAGTGAGGCAGAAACAAAGATCTAAACTCCCAGTATCCCCTTCATTTAATCAAAGCCTAACAAGAACATCTGAAAATAGTTTCATTAATTCATACATCAGCTAGCAGCATATGTTTTGACCACTATACTGGTTAAATTAGCTTAAAAAAATCCTCAGATAACACATACAGTAGAAACATAGGGTACCTAACAAGGGTAAATCCTATGCCAGATTTCTAATGCGAGCCAATAGAAATGAGATGTAATGAACTACAAGATAAAACAAATATAGAGATAGAATTACATCACCGTTGCTTTAAATCAAGATCCAAAGAAATGTGCTTGTCATATTAAAGAGCAACACCAGTCAAATACAAAATTACCAATAGCTGAATATTCAGTCTGAAAACATCTTCCTCGGCCTATCTTACAACTTTACACAGAGAACATGTCTCAAGAGAAACAGATTGCAATTCACAGATAGCCGATCAACAACCTTTACACCATGTTTCTTCATGATTTTTATAGCTGAAAGAGAGGCAGAGGAGGTAGATGAAACACTAAATGAGACATTTAAACAGAAGTAGCAGAAGAGGGTTGAGGCCCATTCTGTTTTAATATCGATGCATTAATCTTCAGTACTCTTTGGGTGAAAGAGTGGTCTTCAATAGGCTAACATTTACTTCAGGTGTGTTCTTGACGTACTTTGGCTGTAGTATTCTGTAGTACTCTGGTGAATAAAAAAAAATGCAGATAAATGATCCTTTGAGGTCTTCCATGTTGCATAACAAATGCTCTGATAGCATAGGACTGCTGTCAGGCTGGAAAATCTCTCTATAACACAGCATAGAATGAAAACTGTATGGGCACTCCGTCCTTTCTCGAGTAGGAACATTCTGCTAATGGTGACATTGATATACATTAATTTATGCGCTTTGTACCCTCTATGTGATCCATGATGTCTTCAATCTAGTATCTTTTCCTTCTAATAATTGGATTAAGGCTCAAAATCTGCAATTACAAGCCTTAAACGCTCTATTTTCCCACTGATACTCCTTGCTGCTCCATGATTGCCTTTGTCTGCGAAATCTGTGCTTTAATGGCTCTGGAAAGGTTTGACAAAGTTTAACCCTGTTCCTTTAATGGAAGTCATTTCATAACACCTTCCCAGGCTTTCTTCATAATTTCGATCTCTGCACACGGTCTTTCCTGTGTTTCTTTGTCACTGTAACGGTGACTGTGAACCATGGCAGTTTTTGTCGCCCGCAACCCTGCAAAACATGAAAACGCGTTAAGAAAACCATGCATGGGGAGGAGGATGTAGTGGGGATGATGATAATGGCCGTGCAGACTAGTGAAATGGTGGAATAGCACAGGATTATGGTGGAAAATGCAGCACACAATGGAAGATGGTCATGGTGAAAATTTGCGGAACGTAGAAAATTTAAACGCGAAAACTTGACACTTTGACCTTCAAACGAAATATAAAGGGGACAGATGAACATGTGATGAAAACATGTGGAATGGTGACGTGGTGGGACCCAGTCAATGGTGGGACATGCAGTTAACATGCATAGTCCGATCTTAGGAGGAGATCGACGGTTGAGAATGCATTGGAGGGCGACGGATGGTGGGCCAAGGGTCCTTTTTCCTTGGGCTAACTCCCGCACATATTCGTGGCGCGATCACCATTGGATGGGCAGCTCTAGATCGGACGGCATACGTGCATATCACACCGGGTCAAACACCAAACTTTAACGCACGATGGGGGGCGGTTTTCAAACAGTTCTCGGTGCCACGTGTCCTACGGTGAGTGGAATCGCTCCAAAATGCAAAAATATCGCCCGCCTCTCAAAGGCGGTGCGATAGAAACCAACGGATTTTGAACAGGGCACGTTTGCGGGGACCACCGGGTGGGGTGAGAGTGAATCCTGGCCGTTGTTTCTTGTGGATTCAACAGCCAAGATTGCATCAGGAGATCGCAATTGGGGGAAACAAGAGTGGCACAATAAAGAAGTTCTGATGAGCGATACAGCGATTGGCACTTGACCGTTGGATCTATATGGGAATCAACGGCGGAGATTATCATCGAAGGGTTCACAAAAGAGTGGGAAAGGGCATGATAGAATAGGTGCGGGCCTTCAGATCTATTCCAATCAATGGCGGAGATTGTTTCAAAGGCCGACAAACAAATACACCATCGCATCAGAACTTTTGTTTACAAAGTAAAAACGCTCCGCTCAATCCTTCTAATGCGATGAGCGCATTATGCCTTAGCGCTTGGTCTTAGCACTCGGGTGCATGGAGGGGAAGTGTTTAGGGGCTGGGTCGAAGGGGCTAGCCTGTTATATGTAAAAAATGGGTTTTTTAGCCAAAAAACTGAGTTTTTAAGGCTGAACAGAGGTTTTCGGTAGAAGGAAAAATGGGTTTTAAGGCCAAACAAAGGGTATTTGTGAGGTCAAAAGGGGAGATGGGTTGATTTAGTAGGCTTAGGAAGGAATTTTGGGGGTTAAAGGGGAGACTTTGAAAATGGGAAAAGAGGCTAAAATGGGGAAATTTGTAGGGATACAAAGGGAAAATCAAGGCCTTTTCGAGCACAATTTTTCACAATCAGTAAGGCTTATTGACTTAAGAACAATAGAGGAAAATAATCGAAGGGCAGAGGGCATGAAAATTCTTCAAGGATGATGTGTTTTCAGGATAAATGCATTCCTTGAAGGCTCATAAAACAAATTAGCCCCTTGCTTGCTTGTTAAGGAATTTATAGGGGGCTAACAGTGGCTCCACATGGGGATGGCATCTTCTTGAAGGTGTTAAGAATTCGGCAAATAATATTTGGAGTAGGCTAGATGCCTGATCTTTGAACCATCTTTCTTCTTTGATTTTCAGCTGCCACAATTGTGAAGACATCAATTTAGCAGAAAAACTCTCCCAAACAATCTACCTACCCATCCTATAATCCTACCATTTTCTCTTCCAGGGTGCATTTGAACTAGCATACCCTTTACATCATTTTTATTTTTTACAAACAAGAAAATAAACCTATTCTATTTCTACCCTTATTGCTCCATGAGACCAGATTAAACTGTTGGCCTCACATGTTTCTCTACCTAATCTAATATCTGTTGGGATTAGACTGTCCAGCAGATTTCTTCTCTACATTATACAGCAGAAATTTAAAACATTCAAACTAGGATTAGACAGTCTAGTTTGCTGTAGATCCAAGGCATAAAGACAATTGCACATGTATAGAAACTTGCAGAAAACTAAAAACAAAATCTTGAAGGCTTGAAATCTGAAATTTTGAAGCATCCTTCTTTCTTTTGTGACTCAAGTTTTGAGCTTGTTAGAGTCACTTTTTCTTCTTCATTTAGCTCTGTTTTTGGGCATGTTAGAGCTGATTCTTCTTCCTTAGTTGCTGGTTCAGATTTTGAACATGTTAGAACCAACCGTTTTCCTTCTTCGGCTCAGGTTTTGATCATATTAGAGCCAATCCTTTTCACTTCAGAGGTTCATGTTTTGAGCATGTCTAAACCTCTCCTTTCTCTTTTTTGAAACAATTTCTCTTTTTTCTTGAAAACATAACACATAAATGGTATTTACAATGGAAATGGAAACTAGAAATTGGAAATCAGCAGAAATAGTGTTTGAGCATCCTACCATGACAGGACCCCCAAATAGCTCTGTACCATCTAACTCTTGTAGAAAAAAGGCATTTGGAACCATAGTGGCCTGGATGATTTAGGGGCCTTGCCACAAATTGTCAAACTTTCCGTGCTTTCCTTTGTCCTCTCTCCTTGAGTCCCACTTCAAAACTTTATCTCCAATTTTGAAATCAGAAGCCTTAGTTCTTTTGTCAAATAACTTCTTTATATTTTCCTGAACCTTCACAGCTCTGTTATAGACCTCCTCCCTTGCTTGCTGGAGATGGATCGTTTGGTTTCTCCTTCTTACCATGTTTTCTTCTTCAGTCTAGATTTCTTGGACAAGTTTAAACACTGGTACTCCAAGGCTGGTAGGAAACATTGCTTTTGTTCCATAAACAAGCTGATATGGTGACATGCCAATGGATTTCTTTGTTGTAAGCCTATCAACTCACAGGGCATGCACTAACTTGTTATGCCATGACTTTTTGTTCTCTTCCAGCAGCTTTTTGATGATGGTCACCAGGCTCTTGTTTGATGATTCAGCTAAGCCATTACCTTGTGGGTAATAGGCAGTTGAATGACCAAGTGCAATTTAATACTTGTGACAAAAATCAACCATTTTTTTGGATCCAAAAGTAACAGCATTATCAGTGATTATTTTCCTTGGGCAGCCAAACCGAGAGAGGATATGACCTTCTAGGAACCTAATGATGACTGAATCTGTGGCATTCCTAGTAGGCATGGCCTCTATCCACTTAGTGAAGTAGTATGTGGTTTCTAAGATCCATTTGTGTTGTGCAGAAGAAGCAGGGTGAGTTTCTCCTATGAAATCTAGGCCCCATTGCATAAAGGGACCTTCAACAGTGATGGGTTGTAGAGGTAAGGGGGGGAGATTTATTTTGCCTTCAAAAATCTGGCATTTGTGGCAGGCAATTATCATCTTCTGGATATCACTGAAGAGTGTAGACCAATAGTAGCCAGCTCTGAGTATTTTGTTTGTAGTGTCTTTCCAGTTCAGGTGGCCTCCACACTCTCCTACATGGAATTATTGTTTAATCCTTTCCGCTTCAATATCAGGAAAACATTTAATCAATAGGCCATTTGTTGTTTCCAGTATAAGCATTCATTCAGTATGCAATAGTTTCTATCTTTTAGATTTAGGAATCTGGCCTTGGTCTTTGACAGTTCGGGAGGGATATTGAGGTTTGTGAGCACATAGAGAATGTCAGAATACCATGGAGAGTTCTGAAACTTCTCCTCAACAGTGGGATCAGGCAATCCTT
Source organism: Pinus albicaulis (assembly GCA_034641835.2). NCBI lineage: Eukaryota > Viridiplantae > Streptophyta > Pinopsida > Pinales > Pinaceae > Pinus > Pinus albicaulis. The sequence continues at coordinate 99,429 of JAXQQM020074861.1, forward strand.
CCTGCTCATCCAAGGCATCCATCATGTTTATGTCAAGGTCTTGTAAATTTGATTCAGCCATTAGTTGAGCTAGGCCCTGACCTTTGATCAGTTTTGTGGGTTTTATCTCAAGGTCATATTCTAAGATCACAACAATCCATTTTCCCCTCTTCCCATTTGGGTCTTGGGACAAGATGTCTTTAAACACTATATTTGGCACATAAGCTATGGTGTGGGAATGAAGTATGTACACCCTAAAGTATTTCAAGGCCTTTACCAAGGCATAGGCCTGTTTTTCCATTATGTTGTATTTCAAGGGTGCGTCTCTCAAAGCTTTGCTGAAGAAAGAAATGGGTTGTTCCATTCCCTCTAGATTTTTCTACAGCAGAACTGTAGCTATTGTATGCTCGGAGGCAAATGAAAATATCAAGAAATCTTTTGAGAAATTTGGGTTGATTAGGACAGGAGCCCGGGTGAGTGCAAGTTTAACTGATTCAAAAGATTTCTTAGCTTCAATAGTCCACTTAACTCCTACACCTTTCCTTAACATGTTTGTCATATTCCTAAGGTGTTCAGCTAAGTTGGGAATAAACCTCCTGAGGAAGTTAATTTTCCCAATAAAGGATTGTAACTCTTTGATGTTTCTTGGTTGTGTGATCTGTAGTATTCCTTCAACTCTTTGTGGGTCTATCCTAATTCCCTTCTCAAATATGATGTGGCCAAGAAGTTTTCCTTCTTGTAGCCCAAATACAGTCTTTTTAGGATTCAATGACAAACCGAACCTTCTACATTTTTCAAACACTTTCCTCAGATGTATTAGGTGTTCTTCATCAGTCTTGGAATAGACTGTTATGTCATCCAGATAAATGACAATGAAGTGTCCTATTTCATCTGAAAAAGCTATGTCCATTGCTCGTTGGAAGGTGGCACCAGCGTTCATCAGTCCAAAGGGAATTTTTACATACATAAAAGTGCCCCATGGAGTAGTAAAATCTTTCTTGAGTTGGTCTTCTGGAAGTACTAAAACTTGGTTGTAACCTGAAAAACCATCTAACAGGGAGATCCTTTTTGAGCCCACTACTTTCTGAAGGATGTATTCCATTTTTGGCAAAGGGTAATTGTCCTTAAGTGAGGCTCTGTTAAGGTTCCTGAAATCTATGCACAACCTGATCTCACCTGTTTTCTTTCTCACAACCACAAGGTTTGAGACCCAATCAGAGAACATCATAGGAACTATTATTCCTGCGTCGTACATATTTTTGATCTCATTTTCAACTGCAGACAATTGTTTTGGGTTTATTCTGTGAAGTTTCTGTCTGAAAGGTTTCTGGTTCTCTTTCAAAGGTATTTTGTGCTGTATAATGTTTTTTTCATAGGCATTTAAGTCCTCATAGCTCCAGGAAAACACATCAATGAATTCTTTGAACAGTTCAATGTATTTCCTTTTCATGTTTGCAAGAAGGGACTTAGCCAATTTCATCCTCTTGGGTTTATGTTCAGTGCCTATGTTGCATTCCTCGACATCAGAGTTTGCATGCTCTATAGTGGGATTTTTTTCTACATCATGAAAGTCAAAAAGGTCCTCTAAAGGTGCCAAACCTCGGGGTATGTTCTTATCTTTGGCCTGCAGCACCTCTACTTCTTCACTATCTGCATTTTCACATTCTTCATTTGGATTTCCAATCTGTTCATTTAAAGTGTTTATTTCTATGTTACAGGGTGGTTTTTTCTCATCTGAGGACTCTTCACTTAAGCAGTTATCATCAGATTTCGAGTCTGAATCAGAAAACTCAAACTCGTTCCTGCCTATCAGGAAATCTTCAATCTGCTTATCTCCTTCAAAAACCTACCAGTATTTTTCGTTATCCAGCACTGCAGGTCTGAATTTGGTCTAAATGATGATTTGTTGGTCACTGGGAGGTTTATGATACGAACTAGCCATGCAGGCTAATCCATTTGCAATTGCGTTCTGACTCCTAGGGACAAACACCAGTTCATATTCTACAAAAGTTTTCAATAGATCCATACGTCATTCTTGTACGCTCTCAGTCTAGGATTTTTCACTGTGTATTCACCATTCACTTGTTTAATGATCAACTCAGAGTCCCCATGCACAGTTATCCTACGGGCGCCTAATTTTCTCAACATATTCAAGCCTAGGATAAGAGCTTCATACTCTACGATATTGTTTGTACATTTGAATTTCAGGTTACAGACATGACTCTCTGCATAGTCACTCTCGGTGTTATGTACCCACACTCATGCTCCTGCAGTTCTCTTGGTGCATGACCCATCAAAATTCATTTCCCATAAAGGTTCGCTCTCGGGCTTAACATCGCTTCATTCTTGGTGTGGTACATGGGCTTCCAGAGGGTGACTAATCAGTTGACTGCATTCTATATCTCGTTCACTCTGAGTTTCTGTTTCAGTGCACTGTCCAAAGTTTTCTACATTTTTCTCCTCCGAGTCCAAAGTAGCCATTATTTTAAATTCCATGGGCTCTGTTTCCTTTTTTGTATCATTGTTTTTGAATTCTGACCCCTCTAAGGATTCCTCATTACAAAGGATGAAGGAGTCAAGATCTGTGTGTACAGAGTATAAAGGTGAATTTTTAGGCGTTTCGGGGCTGCTGACTAGGAATTTCATTTGTGCCTCTCTATACAGTCTTCTAAGTTGGCTAAAGACTGGGATTGTGGCATAGGCCCCATCCATCTGCAATGTACCTTGCAGCTTGGCTCCCCATGATCTCGATAATAACATGCCATACTTGGGTGGCACATCTGCCACTACAACATCCATGACCATACACTTGGCCAGAATCTGGGTAAGGCTCACACATAAATCTTTGATCAGGCCAAGACACTTTACCCTGCTAGAATCAAATGAGTATAAGTCTTTGGAGGGTCAGGTTATCTCTAGGCCTAACCTTTCCATAACTACTTTAGGCATCAATTTTTGTGAGGCTCTGGAGTCATGCATTGCATTGTGAAGGATCTTTTCATGGATATTGAGACTGATATAAAAAGGTGGCACTACCCCCCCCTGAAACTTTCCTTCTATCTTTGGACCAAACAGAAGGGCCGGTTGATCATCATTCAAATTGAAAGTGTCATTTTTTTACCCTAGATTTAATGCTTTCAAAATTTGGCCTTTATATACATCCTAAGTGGCCAGCTCAGAGAGTGGAACAAAGATTTTAATTTTTTCAATCTCGCTTTCCAAATTGAAGGGAGATTGACTCTTTGTAATACTCGATTCTGTTTTGTTAGCCACCACCTTAGTGGCTGAATTAGTGGGCTGATTCTCACTATGTACAGTGTTTGTGACAGTTTTATCAGGAGCACTAAATGGAATGCTAGTGCTGCTAGTTGGTTGACCTTGTTTATCAGTGTTTTGGTTGTCTTTTTCTTTGTTCTTCCCAGAACTCTCAGCTGCTGATTTGTTACTTTCAGCAGCTACTTTAGAAGTTTTCTCAGGCCTTTTCTTGATGGTGACCTCAGAAGCCTTTGGTTTGGAAGTGTCTAGGCTCTTTTTGCTTCTAAGTTCATATTGTTCTCTGACATGCATGATGACATTTTCAAATCCTAACCTGTAATCCTCAGATTCTAATCTTTCCTCATCCCAATAAGAGGGTGAGGGCTAATATTCCTCTGTGGAACAGTTGTGGATTGAGTTTTCTATTTCAAACATGTTTATTGTGGTCCCCTCAGACTCTTCTATGATTCCCTCATATTCATCAAGAAAGTTCTCTTAGAATGGGGGAATAACTTGTTGATCTGATTCTCTCTTTCTGTTGGGAGTGGTATTGTTTCTTCTAAAGTTCTGGTTCTGGTTATGATTTTGATTTATGTTTTGGTTACTATCTGTGACAACCATTTTTTCCATCATTTTCTATAGCTTTTTCATGTTTTTAGATAGGCGGTCATAATTGGGATCAGATGTGGAAGCTACTGTGTCATCTCTATATGTTACCCTTTTCGTAGCCCTCATTCTGGCTCTCTTCTCAATCAGGTTAGCCTCTACACTCATTGCTCCTTTTTGCATGCCTTTCAATGTGTTGTAATCTCTCTCCTTAAGCTGGTAGGCCATGTCAGCATCAAATCCTTCAGGGTATTTTACTAAAGCCATACCTTGGGGAGGTTTCATGTGTGGAGGAAGAGCGTTGTAAACACTGTTAAACCTTGTAGAGTAGTCATGGACACTCTCTCCTACATTTCTCTTAAGATTCTTGTATTCTGCTAGGATTTGGAGAGGGTTGGCCTTAACTTCCCATTTTTTTATGAAAGTCTGATATAAAGCAGGAAGGTCTTGGATACTATTATGAGGTAGGCCTTTGAAACATTTCTTCACATCACCTCCTAAGCTCTTGGCAAAGATTCTCATTTTTACTGTATCATTATCTATCTCCATGTAGTTAAAAGAATCTTCCATCCTATCTACATGGTGTTGGGCTGTGGTAGACTCTTTTGCAGTGAAGTGTGGGATCTTTGACTGATAATCATTGGGCAAGGGCACTAGAGGCTGAGGTAATACCAGAGGTGCATAATAGGTTGCCATGATGATGTTTTGCGGAGGTATGGGGTTGGTTTGAGCAGCTAGTATATGGATGACAGGGATACTAAGACCAGTAGAAGTCTGCTGAGCATATTTAGGGTGGCAAAGCCCCAAGTTTTGAATGAAGTGAATATCAAGAGGTGTGGATGGAGGGGTCTCTCTATCCCAAATGTGTTTACCACTTTGGGGTGGTGAACCAGGTAACTCAAGGTCTGGCTGGTCTAGGACACTGAATGACCTAGTTCTAGGTACACAGTTTTGAGAGTCTAGGTCAAAAAGTGGTTCTGATAGAGCTGTAAAGTCTTCTGGCTCAGAGTTAGCTCTATGGATGTGGCTAAAAATAGTTGGTATTTTAGGTGTAGGGGATATTTTGAGGATGCTTTCAGGGTTTTCAACTATTCCAAGTGGGTTTGGGTTGGGATAAGCTCTTGTGTGAATGGTTATTGAAGCCAGAATGTTGTTTTCCAGCAAAGCAGCTTAACCCTAATTTTTACTTCTATTGTGGCTGATGTTGTAATGGGCTCTGGTCTCCCAGTGGAGTCTTATGTGAACCAAAATGATCAGCAGGCCTACTGATCACTAGTGAAGTCTTTTAATCTTTTAGGAACTGTGGAGTCGCCAGGTGGAAGGTTTAGGATGCTTCTGGGGGATACACTATCCACCACAGTGTTTCTATAATACCCTTTAGGGGAACCCTTAAAACACAACAAACTCTATTGGCCCTTTCCAGACTCTGTCTAAAAGTGTGGGAGAAAACACAACAAGTGGTATGGAAGTTGATTTGTGAATAGGATTGTTTAACTGCCAACCTAACCAGAGATTATAGGTTTCTGAGGCTCTAGAAAAATGTTATCAGTTATATACTCTCAGATGATTCCCCAACGGAGTCGCCATTATGTTGGGGTTCCCATGTTTTGGCCAGATTGGCAAGACCAAAAGATGAGACAAAATCAGAACCACTTTCAGACCTCAGGATCTAGCCCTCCTGGGTCCAGAGAGGGATCTCTCTATATAAGCAAAGGTTTTATGTCTTTGAGGCTTAAATTTAAGATATTAGGCTAGTTATAAGGCTTGGTTTTGTTTGTTTGATTGTATGTTTGGTTGCTGGGAATCAGGAAAGAAGGGTTCAATATAAGACAGGGATGAGAAAAGAGGACCTTAAGCAAAGGAGGTATGATTTAGAGAACATCAAGACCATTGGGCAATGGAGTCAGGAAAGGGTTTACTTGCTATTCAATATGCAGGCTTTCAATTGGACTAGTCATCTAAAGCATTGGATCTTAAAGATGATTGTGTGGTGGGAAAGGCAAGAAAGAAGGTGAAAGCAAGGAAACCTCCAAGGTTACCTTTCAGGAATCAAATCCAGGGATAGGACATGCCATTGGACAACCTGTGATCCAAGACCTAAAAGGTTAACTCTTCGGACAAGGAAACATGAAAGATTTAAACACAAAGGTGAAAACCTGAGATCAGAGAGAGACTTTGAACTCTCAATGCTTTGGTATCCAGCTTAAGGGAACTTGGAAAGGTTTAATCAAGTGAAGAGGACTCTAGTGAGGCAGAAACAAAGATCTAAACTCCCAATATCCCATTCATTTAATCAAAGCCTAACAAGAACATCTGAAAATAGTTTCATTAATTCATACATCAGCTAGCAGCATATGTTTTGACCACTATACTGGTTAAATTAGCTTGAAACAATCCTTAGATAACACATACAGCAGAAAACATTTAAGGCAAGGAGAGCATAAACATAGGGTACCTAACAAGGGTAAATCTTATGCCAGATTTTTTATGCGAGCCAGTAGAAATGAGATGTAATGAACTACAAGATAAAAACAAATACAGAGATAGAAAAACATCATCGTTGCTTTAAATCAGGATCCAAAGAAATGTGCTTGTCATAATAAAGAGCAACACCAGTCAAATACAACATTACCAATAGCTGGATATTCAGTCTGAAAACATCTTCCTTGGCCTATCTTACAACTTTACACAGAGAACGTGTCTCAAGAGGCTGACATTTACTTCAGGTATGTTCTTGACGTACTTTGGCTGTATTATTCTGTAGTACTCTGGTGAATAAACAAAAAAGGCAGATAAATGACTTTGAGGTCTACCATGCTGCATAACAAATGCTCTGATAGCATAGGACTGCTGTCAGGCCAAAAAATATATCTAGAACACGGCATAGAATGAAAACTGTATGGGCACTCCGTCCTTTCTCGGGTAGGAACATTATGCTGATGGTGACACTGATATACATTAATTTATGTGCGTTGTACCCTCTGTGTGATCCATGATGTCTTCAATATGGTATCTTTGCCTTCTAATAATTGGATTAAGGCTCAAAATCTGCAATTACAGGCCTTAAACGCTCTGTTTTCCCACTGATACTCCTTGTCGCTCCATGATTGCCTTTGTCTGTGAAATCTGTGCTTTAATGGCTCTGGAAAGGTTTGACAAAGTTTAACCCTATTCCTTTAATGGAATTCATGTCATAAAACCTTCCCAGGCTTTCTTCATAATTTCGATCTCTGCACACAGGATTTCCTATGTTTCTTTGTCACTGTAACGGTGACTGTGAACCATGGCGGCTTTTGCTGCCCGCAACCCTGCAAAACATGAAAACGCATTAAGAAAACCATGCATGGGGAGGAGGATGCAGCGGGGACGATGAGAATGGCCGTGCAGACTGGTGAAATGGCGGAATAGCACAGGATTATGGTGGAAAATGTAGCACACAGTGGAAGATGGTCATGGTGAAAGTTGGCGGAACACAGAAAATTTAAACGCGAAAACTTGACACTTTGACCTTCGAACGAAATATAAAGGGGACGGATGAACATATGACAAAAACATGTGGAACGGTGACGTGGCGGGACCCAGTCAATGGCGGGACATGTAGTTAACCTGGACCGTCCGATCTCAGGAGGAGATCGACGGTTGAGAACGCGTCGGAGGGTGATAGATGGTGGGCCAGGGGTCCTTTTGCCTTGGGCTAACTCCTGCGCATCTTCGTGGCGCGATCACCGTTGGTTGGGCAGCTCTAGATCGGATGGTGTACGTACATATCACACTGGGTCAAACGCCAAACGTTAACGCGCGATGGGGGGCGGTTTTCAAATAGTGCTCGGTGCCATGTGTCCTGCGGTGAGTGGAATCGCTCCGAAATGCAAAAATATCGCCCACCTCTCAAAGGCGGTGCGATAGAAACCAGCGGATTTTGAACAGGGCACATTTGCGGGGACCACCGGGCGGGGTGAGAGAGAATCCTGGTTGTTGGTTCTTGTGGATTCAACGGCTAGGATTGCATCAGGAGATTGCAATCAAGGGAAACAAGAGTGGCACAATAAAGAAGTTCCGATGAGCGATACAGCGATTGGCGCTTGACCGTTGTATCTATATGGGAATCAACAGTGGAGATTATCATCAGAGGGTTCACAAAGGAGTGGGACGGGGCACGACAGAATAGGCGCGGGCCGTCAGATCTATTCCAATCAACGGCGGAGATTGTTTCAAAGGCCGACAAACAAATACACCATCACATCAAAACTTTTGTTACAAAGTAAAAACGCTCCGCTCAATCCTTCCGATGCGATGAGCGCCTTATGCCTTAGCTCTCGGGTGCATGGAGGGGAAGTGGTTAAGGACTAGGCTGAAGGGGGCTAGCCCGTTATATGTAAAAAATGGGTTTTTTAGCCAAAAAACATAGTTTTTAAGGCTGAACAGAGGTTTTCGGTAGAGGGGAAAATGGGTTTTAAGGCCAAAAAAAGGGTATTTGAGGTCAAAAAGGGAGATGGGTTGATTTAGTAGGCTTAGGAAGGAATTTTGGGGGTTAAAGGGGAGACTTTGAAAATGGGAAAAAAAGCTAAAATGGGGAAATTTGCAGGGATACAAAGGGTAAATCAAGGCCTTTTGGAGCACAATTTTTCACAATTAGTAAGGCTTATTGACTTAAGAACAACAGAGGGAAATAATTGAAGGGAAGAGGGCATGAAAAGGCTTCAAGGATGATGTGTTTTCAGGATAAATGCATTCCTTGAAGGCTCATAAAACAAATCAGCCCCCTGCTTGCTTGTCAAGGAATTTATAGGGGGCTAACAGGTTGTGTGAGGGTAAACATGTGGCCAAGAAATTTCCTTTGAGACCAAGTGCCACAACCATTATGAAATCAGATGGAAAAAAGAAAGAAGAACAAACATCAATTTGTGTGATGCATATGTCACAGCAGTAATGGAGGCTATCCCAAAACATGATCTTGAGAGGCACAATCTGGAGTATGTCGAGATGAAATTTGGATAGGGTGTGTTGCTCACAATGGTGGACAATGAAGCTACCCACAAATTCATGTGATAAGACGTGGCAAGGAAGGTGTAGGAATTTACAGGGTGAGTTCCTTAGATCAAACACCAAATTTCGTCGCTCACAAACAGATCACAAATCAGTACACCAGTATATCACATGGTTAAAACCCTCGAAGAGGGAAGCAGTCCACAACCTAAGCCAACGTGGCCAATTCAAAAAATTTATTAATATAAAAAGAAAACTTACATAAGCTTCTCTCATAAACGGTTACCAAAAAAATGACCCTCCACACTCTTTAAATAGAGATCATGGACCAATCGGGTGTTAAGCCATGGATCAAGTGTCGTAATACCGAGGAGAGAGTGAACCATCAGATCACTACATATCGTGACCGTCGGATTATAAGTTACAAATGTACATAGTAAATAAACACACTTACCTAACTCTACACTAGACCAATTTATTCTTAGATATTTCCTATGTGTTAGAATATCCTAACATCCCCCCTTGAGAACAACTTGGGATAGGATTGAAGGATTTACAAAGGTGACACAAAAGGAGACTATTTCCTACGTGTCAAAATATCCTAACATCCCCTCTTAAGAACAGCTTAAGAGAGGATTGAAGGATTTACAAAGGTGACACAATAGGAGAAGGAAGGAGGCATAAGAGCCTATGCCCCCTTAATGATAACTTTCCTGAACTTCAAGCATAGATTGATGTTTGGTAAACTTCACTTCTGTGAGAGCCTTTGTAAATATATCAGCAACTTGATCATTGGTTGAACAATATTGTACTTCAATAACACGGTCATGAATGAGATTTCTGATGAAGTGTATATCAAGCTCAATGTGTTTCATACGCTGATGTTGAACTGGATCTTTGCATAGCTAAATGGCACTCTAATTATCACACCAAAGTGTAGTTGTATGATGCTAATGAAGACCAAATTTAGACAGGATCTGACGAAGCCACATGGCTTCTGTTAGGTCCCCGTAATTTTCTAGATTGATTGAGATACAAATGGATAGGGGTAGCATCAAACCAAGCTTTGGAATCCAAGGACCTAGCCTTCCTAGATTTGGAGAAGGATCTCTGTAGTAGGTGCAAAGATGTGAACTTGTTTGCTGATTTAGGTTGATTTTAGGCTAGATGTTAAGTGCAAGGTATTTTTTATTGTTTTTGGTTGGGTATGATGCTCGGATAGATTAGATAGAAAAAAAGGAAGATTTTTAAGTCATTGGGCAATGGAGTCTAACAAGGTCAAGGTAAGGTCATCAATGGTTTTAAGAGTATTTGCAGGGAAATTTTAACTTGGTTGGTGGATCTTTGAGGTTGTGAAGGATTATGAGATGGACATCAAGCTTGAGAACAAAAATCTAATAAAGGGCAGAATAGAATCCTTTATATACTTTTAAACTGAGGGAGTTAGAATATTTATGAGCATAGCAAGAGAATCAAAGGCATAAGAAAAACCTAATCCATTTGATTTCAATCTGAAAGCAGATAATCATCCAAGACAAACATTCAAATGAAATATAGAAAGGCAAGAAACTTATTTAACTTTCATAGATTTCATCATCAAGAGCAGAAAACATTTAAGATGCACAAATAAATATAACAATAGAAGGAAAGAAAACCCTGAACATCTAAAGTTACATCTATTAAGGTTCCTTGAAACAAATTTAGCTAAGTAAAAGAAAATAGCATGATTGAAACAGACTTCTTTGATAAACCTAGGCAAAGATGCTTTAAAGAGATGATTCCAAGAACAAAGTATTTAGTGGCAACAAATATGTAGGGCTAGCCATGAATCATGTTGAAACAAACTGATCTAAACCATTCAATAAATATACAAGCATAAGAAATCCTTAGAGAGCAAACAATATGAATTCTCTAATATATCCTATCAGAAGAAAACATTAAGGAAGTGAAGGAAACAAACAGACCTAAGGTGCCATTAGCAAACATGTCTTAGTCTAAATTATTTGTCCTACTACAACATAGCAAGATGGAAACATAATGAAAACTAGAAAACATGAAAAAAAGAGAAACACATCACCATCAACCAGGCTTATGGATCTTGCAAATAGTCCTCCTCCATAAACAAACAAATCAGGTCATGCATGAGCTCCAAGACATCAAATTCTCATCAAAAACTCCAAGAGACTATGTATTGCTCCAGAATAAGTCATCAAAATCCAACGAATACATAAGAGCCTCAAGCTCTATTTATTGAGCAGTTGAGGAGGTGGGAAGCCCTAAGAGGCTTCCAGAAACCCTAATCTAATCATAAATTCCATAAATGTGCTTAATGACCATGCAAGGCCCAAGACACATAGTTGATAAGAAAATAAATGAAAAACATCAAAACATAACTCCCCAATCAAATCAAGAGTGATTTGTCCAAGAAAATATTAAAAAACTCCTTTTCCATCAATCCGTGTGTTTTGTTGACTTTTTGGCAAAAGGTTGCTCCTGTGCGTAACACCTTTTTAGCAGAAAATAGGGTCTGTTGTAGCTGATTTTTGGACCCCTTCCCGACATCAAATTTGGTCCCGTGATGGCTCGTTGGAAATCTTGATGAGTATAATTTCCAAAAATACTTGATTTGTGCTGAATTCATACCATTTACCATCTCAAAAATTAAATCTTCCAAGACTGCTCTGTGTATAACACCTGCTCTGAAAAAGAGGCAAAAAGGTCAAATTTGAGGTATTTGTTGACCTTTTGAGGGGGGGAAAATGCTCCAATTGACCTGAAATTTTGTGGGTAGACTATTGGTGATGTGAAAAACCCAAAAATCTAAACCTGGAGAGCTGAGGATGCACCAATTGTTTGCGTAACACCTAGGGTGTTGCGCCCCTAGGGGTCAAAATTTGGAAAAAAATAAAATTTTGTCCAAATTGCCTCAAAATTGGTGGAGAGGTCCCTCAAGAGGTTTGAGAAGCCCGTGGAAAATCTCAAGCCATTTCTTTAATTTTTTCTTGGTCTTTACCTTCTTTCAGTGCTCAAATTTCAATTCCTCTTCATTGATTTCTTCAATGTCACTTTGGTCTTCTTTTTGAGTTACTTGCTGCACTTTCTTCGCTATCCTTTTGCTTTCATCTTGATCTTCATTTAAAAACTCTTTTCTATACTTGGGATTGATTTATTGTTGTAAACCCTATCTCTATCTTTGCTCACATTCATCACTGTCTTTCATTTCAAGGCTGCCATGTTCATCTTCTTCCTCATTACCTTCTTGTTATTCTTCATCATACTCTGTTTCTACCCTACTATATTCTTTATCTTTGCTATTGTTTGTTTGTTCTTCATGGCTAATGCCATCATCTTCATTAGTGCTCAAACTCATAACTTTTGTCACACTTTTATCTTCTGCTCACTCAGGCTTTCAAACTGATCATCACTTTCTTCTCTTACTCCTCTTTGGCTCTATCCTTCAATAAGGTACTCTTTTGGTCAATTTCCTGCACTATCATTTGAATTTCTTGATCATTTATAAGTTGATTTGTGTCATGACAGTCATGATTATCCCTTTAGCTGCTTTGTTAACCATTGATATTGTCATTTGTGTTATGGCCTTGATCAATGCCTTCTTCTTCTAACCCTACTTCAGCCTCACTATCCTTTTCCTCTTCATTTTCATTTGTTTGCACCTCATTAGAGCTATTTTCAGCCTCTTGTTCTTCTTTTAACTTTGTATCTAACCTATTGGTTTCTTCTTTGGACATGGTGGTTGTTTCAAGATAAAAGAAGCTTGAGCTTTGGTGAGGACTTTCCAGTTTGGGAGGTCAAATGATTGATGTGAGGGAAAACCTTGGAAAATGGGGGCAAGGTGAAAATTCAAGGAGGGTTCCAGAGTTTGGAAGCAAGTTTGATATTCATGAATGTCTTTACAACCTATGATAACCTCTCAAGTTGGAAAACCCTATCCTAGGAGTTTAACAAATTAATCTTTCATGGAGATTTGGGTTTGATAATTTTGAGTTTTGAATGTCTTCCTTGTTTATGAAAGTATTTCTTGCAAGGTGAGGAAGATAATTATCAACCTCTTTTGACTGAAGTTGTAGCTTTGGAGGCAAGAATTTTGAGTTTTTGGGCCTTTTTTAGAAAATTGGGTGACATCTTGTCTGTGCGTAACATTGGCCCAAGTGCATAACATTGGGTCCTGGGTGCGTAAAAAAGTGTTATTTAACACTGCAACCACCCCTCCTATGCGTAACAATGAGAGCCAGGTGCGTAACAGTGACCCAGGAGCATAACAAGCAGTTTGTAGGCGCTCTGATGTGTCTGTGCGTAATGCCAATTTGCAGAGGGCATTTGGAGGCCTTCCCGGTGTCAGAATTGGGCCCATGATAGCTCGTTGGAAATCTGGTTGAGTCTAATTTCCAAAAATTCTTCTTTTTTTTTATTTTGGGTCCTTTTACCTGTCCAAAAACGGATGTTCCTAACACTGGTCAAAAGTGGTGAAATGTTGGTGCAGAAATGCAGAGTGCTGGTGCAGACAACTTTTGGATGCCTTCCTCAATTCCAAATTGAGCTCATGATATCTTATGGGAAATATATTCAAGTCTAGTTTTCATTTGACTCATCAAGAAAGTCATTTGGATATTCTAGCTGTGAGAAAACCTGATTTTCCCAAGGTCACTCCAGCAGTGCAAAAATTCTCCCGTGACACCTGTATTTTTAATATTTTTCCCAAACCATAATACCTGTGTAAAACATGAAGGTGGTTTTTCTTCTTGGGCCTATTATGGAAAACAACCCCTCTCAATTTTTTCAATTTCATCTCTTTTTGGTCAGAAACACAGTTTGAAGAAAAACTGGCCCTGGGCGTGACACATGGCTTATCTCTTGGAATGAATTCTTTGTAAAATGATAGAGGCATGATGCTTATGAGCTGGTATTGAATTATGCTTGATGACATGGCCTATAAAATGAACCTTTTTCTCTTGTTCCTCCTTTTCATATCCAACCCTAGCTTAGTTGGAAGAGGAAATTAGGGTTTGTTGTAGGGATTTAGGACTGCCTTGCAGAGGGAGTGGAATGAAGGGGTTAAGGGTTGTATAAATTATTGGGAAAATTTTGGGGGATAGGGATAGATGTTAGGGAGTAGGGGGAAGTGTAATTTCAAGAATTTAGTGAGGGGAAGGGGTCCAAAAGGTCAAAACACATGCCTAGTCTCAAAAAGGTGTCAAATTGTGGCAATAAACTAGGCTTTGTAGAAAAATGATGATTTTGAGGGATAGGAGTGATGGGGAGTGTTTTTGAAGGTATATGAAGGATAGGAGGAGGTGTAAGAGCATCAATATACAAGCCTTGTGGATGATTTAATCATGGAGGTCGTGAAACCAAGAAAAATGCCTTCAAAAACCCTAGTTTTCATGTCTCCCTTGCTGCAAGATTCCATCATTGAGTAGCAGACCTCTTACCTTACCAATTTCTTCTATTGGTTGGCCTCTTATTACTTCTGCAAAAGTGTCAAGATAGCCCATTACCTTAGGTGCAGAATTTTGAAGCTGAATGCTAGTCTTTTTGGAGATGATGACCTTGAAAAACATGAAAACCCTAATTGACCTAGTGGGGATTCTTTGACCTCTCTTTGACTGAAAATTGGTTTGGAATTTTCAAGTGTAAAAATAGAGTGTTGAAAAATTGATGTATTGAAGATCCACAATCCAATGTACTTGATTTATCTAAAGAGTCTACAAAGATAGTTTAGGGACCATCAATGCTTGAGGGACTTGGGGATCATGGGCATGAGTTAGGCTTGTAGGAAACCCTAGGTGGCAAATGGAGTTATGGGCAAGGAAAAAATAGAGTGATGATGTTATAGGTGGGAAAATAGGATGAAGATGAGTGGCATAAGCCCATGAGGGGTTTTTAGAAGTGGTAGGTTGACCATGGAGTGAAAAAATAGTAGAATAGTGAGAAATTGCTCTAAGGATAATGAAGGCAGTGAGATTTATAAAACTCACAATATTCAGGAATTTTGTTTTTAGAAATCTAGAACCAATCTATAGTCATCTAAATATAGTAAAAATTATGGATGACTAACAGTGGCTCCACTTGGGGAGGGCATCTCCTTTTCGGGAGGTGTCCAGAACCTCAGAGTTCAGATCTCTAAGCTTTGAAGACCAGTGCCTTACTTGCACTTTGTATATCTTTCTTTCTTCATTTGATGATATTATTTTGAAGCTATGATCTCACAATCTGAAAAGACATGTTTGCTTCAATATCTTTCCTACCTACCCATCTTACTTGGCCTAACATTTTTTCTTCACTTGGGTGCACTTGGATTTGCAAACCCTCAACATTTTTATTTTTGAAAACACAAATCAAACTATCTAATTGTACCCTTATTTCTTCCAAGAGTTCAGATTAGGCTAATGAACTCTCTTATTCTCTACCTAGTCTAATCATTTTTTAAGATTAAGCTCTTTGACAAACTTCATTCTCTAAGCTATAAACATGAAATTGAAAGCATGGTTTAAATCAAGATTAGGCAATCTGACTTACCATGAGTTGTAGCATAAGAACAAGCTGCACACAAACATTATTTTGCATAAAAGTAAAAATAGAAAGATAAGGGTTGGGATCTATCATTTGTTTTGCATCTTCATCCTCCTCTTTGGTTCTGTTTTGAGCTTGTGGAACCAATATCTTTCATTCCCTATTCTATCCCTTTTTTACAAGTCAAGTTTGAATGATTTGACAAGCTCTCTTTCACCAACTTATCGGTAATAAATTGAAAACATGTTCAGCCATGATTAGGCTAGATGACTGAACAAGACTTTTTGGCACAATTAGTGGCATTTAGGCTTGCACACTTTCAGCATCACTATTTTTTGCGTATGGGGCTGTACCACTTTTCAAATCTGCCCTCTTTTTCTATCGTTCTTTGTTTTTGTGTTTTTTTTCATTCTTTCCAAACAATCCAGAACTAAAAATATGCTCACAAGGCTGAGCTTATTTTGCATTCCTATCTATCCTAATCTAACCTTTAAATGATATACATTCATTTGGTGAACTCCCTTTTCTAATATAACCATTCAAGTAGATGATTCCATGATTGATCTTGTTTCAGCTCTTTGAGAGTGCTGAAGAAATCAAAAGGCCACTTCCACCTCACTTGTTTTCGAACAATAGTGCCTAAACTTTTCTTTAAACCTTGCATCAAACTACTCTTGACATGTTTTACTCCTTCTTCAAATGCCTTTAACAAATCAACAAAGGGATCTTGAAACAATACCTAAATGTAAATATTTGGTAAATAAGCTTGATCTAGGACTACTTCTTCTTCCATTTGGCTAAGCTTGGGACTTTTTTGGGAAAGAAACTCCTTCTCTTCCTCATGATAATCTGCACTGTCAAACTCATCATATATTTCCATGTTGTCCTCTAGTAAACCTAGTTGAAAAGAGCCATAGTTGTTCTCTTTCTCTTGTGAAGGTTGGACATAGGGCTGAATGTGTTCTTTGTTGTTGGAATCAATACCCAAAGATTGTTGACTTCTGATTGCATTAAGGTTGTCTTTGATGAACTGAAAGGAAGTGAAAAAAACAAGTAAAGACCCTTCCCTTTCTCCCAAACTTTCTACACTTTCTTCTTTATTGTCATAGCTGAGTGGTATTTGCTGATCATTGTATTTGAGCTATTGAAAATGATTTTCTTTGTCTCACAAACTAATCACTGATTGTTCCTGTAGTGTTATCTCAAGTATGGAGAACATAATCATCATCATATTGATCATATTTGGGCATCTTATTCATAGGAGGAATGTCATCCATTATGCACACTTGATCAGTAGATTGTTCCATCATATGAAAAGGAGAGTATTCATGGCCAATATCTTCTCTTTTAGCCATTTGAAATGACTCGAAGCACAAGGGTAGAGACTCAAGAGGTGCTGGCTCATCTTCCATTTCTATTTTTGTAATCCAAACAGTCATACCAAGATGATTTAAGGGGAGAACTTCTGGATTTGAAAAAAGGTTTGTATTATCCATTTCCTTCCTTACTGATTCTTTGGAGCATTCTACCTTGTTTCTATTCTCAATTTTCTTGTAATACTCTCTTAATAGTGAAGCACAAGATGTAGGAAGGCATATAGTACTTATTTGACAACTCTCTGCATCTTCTTCTTTGCAACCTTGGTCAGCCAGTATGATTTGATTGCTATCTTTGCATTGAAATGACTAATTTGGTTCCTCCCAAGAAAATGGTATCGGCTGGTCTGAATAATCAGCACCATCCTCAACCTTCTACTCTTCCTCTTTCCTACCAAGTATATGCATCATTTTTCTGATTGTATATGTCAACATCTCTTGCTTTACCTCTGAAGAAGTCAGTTTCTCTTGAGCTTCTTTGTCCTTCCTTATTTCTTCTAACTTTGCCTCTCTTTCTAGTATGTTGAATTCCACAGTAATTGCCATATTCTGCATTTCTTCCAGGTTTGAAAGGTCTTTTTCTCTTATCTGGAATTCCATCTCTGGGTGAAAAGTACTTGGGTAGTGCAAGAGAGCCCACCCCAAAGGTGGCTTTATCTTAGCAGGTATTGCATTGTATACCTTATTGAACCTGGCTGAAAAGTCTTGTACTGTCTCCCCTGGTTGTCTTTTTAAATTCTTTTATTCCTCTATGATGAGAACTTCATTTCCCATGATCACCCACCTATCTAAGAAGACTTGAGTAAATTGATGAAAATTGATAATGCTTGCAGCTGGAAGGTCCCTAAACCAACTCCTAATTTTTCCTTGTAATGATAAGGCAAACATTATAATACGCACATCATCTTCTTCTATTTCAAAAAGGTCAAGTAAATTCTCAAGATTTTGAATGTGTTCTTCAGCGATGACTTTTGAACTTTCTCCATCAAATCTGGGTAGTTTATTTGCAAGATTTGCAGGGAGGGCTTGGAAGATAGGAGGCAAAATCAGAGGCTTGTATCTTTCTGGGACCTTTGTGGGTATAGGTAGTGTAAAAAGAGATTTATTGTTGTTTTAGGTTTTAGCAAGAGGAGGAAAGGTAGCATGAGGCTTATGTATCACTAGATCTTCCACAGGTGAATCTAGGGTAAGCACGGGTGTATAAGACTGATCATGGTCTAAAATTTTAGGCTTAGCTTTTTGAGGCTTGAGATATTTCCAATGATAAATGTAGATCTCATCAGTGTATTCTTGATCAGGCTTAAAGTAGGATAGAACATAGTTATGGATAAAAACAATAATTTCTTGAATCCAACTTAGGCCTGAATGCTCTTTCTTTCTAGGATGATTGGTCATGTTTCAGGTTCTTCCTACAGTGGATTATTTAGGTCTATTGAGAGTTGTGGAGTTGCCAGGTGGATGATTTCAAATATTTTAAGGCGGGTTGATGTCCACCATCAGCATGATTGGGATTGTTCAATGTGTTCCCAGGGGAATCTATGAGAACTAGTGGGGTCAACAGGGCTACTGAAGACCAGTGGAGTCACCAGGTGGAGGATGCTTAATGTTTTAAGGATGTACTTGTTTTCCACCATCAAAAACTGAATACCAATCTAAGGATGTTTGTAGGTTTTCTGAGATCTAAGGAATACTTAGTTTTTCACTAACTCAGAAGGTCCCACCGTGATCACCATTATGTTGGTGTGAGCGGTGGGATAAATCCACAAGAGAGTACTCTTAAGGGTTTTTTGAAAGGTTTAGGGAAGTCTAAGTTTGTTTATCACTCAAAGTCCCACCGTGATCGCCATTATGTTAGGTCCCCGCAATTTTCTAGATTGATTTAGATACAAATGGATAGGGGTAACATCAAACCAAGCTTTGGAATCCAAAGACCTAGCCTTCCTGGATTCGGAGAGGGGTCTCTCTAGTAGGTGCAAAGATGTGAACTTGTTTGCTGATTTGGGTTGATTTTAGGCTAGATGTTAAGTGCAGGGTATTTTTTATTGTTTTTGGTTGGGTATGATGCTCGGATAGATTAGATAGAAAACAAGGAAGATTTTTAAGTCATTGGGCAATGGAGTCTAACAAGGTCAAGGTAAGGTCATCAATGGTTTTAAGAGTATTTGCAGGTAAATTTTAACTTGGTTGGTGGATCTTTGAGGTTATGAAGGATTATGAGATGGACATCAAGCTTGAGAACAAAAAGCTAATAAAGGGCAGAACATAATCCTTTATATACTTTTAAACTAAGGGAGTTAGAAGATTTATGAGCATAGCAAGAGAATAAAAGGCATAAGCAAAACCTAATCCATTTGATTTCAAGCTGAAAGCAGATAATCATCCAATACAAAAATTCAAATGAAATATAGAAAGGCAAGAAACTTATTTAACTTTCATAGATTTCATCATCAAGAGCAGAAAACATTTAAGATGCAAAAAGAACTATAACAATAGAAGGAGAGAAAACCCTGAACATCTAAAGTTACAGCTATGAAGGTTCCTTGAAACAAATTTAGCTAAGTAAAGGCAAAGAGCATGATTGAAATAGACTTCTTTGATAAACCTAGCAAATATGCTTTAAAGAGATGATTCCAAGAATAGAGTATTTAGTGGCAACATATATGCAGGGCTAGCCATGAAGCATGTTGAAACCAACTAATCTAAACCATTCAATAAATAGACAAGCATAAGAAATCCTTAGAGAGCAAAAAATATGAATTCTCTAATATATCCTAGCAGAAGAAAACATTAAGGCAGTGAAGGAAACAAACAGACCTAAGGTGCCATTAGCAAACATGTCTTAGTCTAAATTTTTTGTCCTACTGCAGCATAGCAAGATGGAAACATAATGAAAACTAGGAAACATGAACAAAAGAGAAACACATCACCATCAACCAGGCTTATGGATCCTACAAACAGTCCTCCTCCATCAACAAACAAATCAGGTCATGCATGAGCTCCAAGACATCAAATTCTCATCAAAAACTCCAAGAGACTATGTATTGCTCCAGAATAAGTCATCAAAATCCAAAGAATACATAAGAGCCTCAGGCTCTATTTATGGAGCAGCCGAGGAGGTGGGAAGCCCTAAGAAGCTTCCAGAAACCCTAATCTAATCATAAATGCCATAAATATGCTTAATGACCATGCAAGGCCCAAGACACATAGTTGATAAGAAAATAAATGAAAAACACCAAAACATAACTCCCCAATCAAATCAGGAGTGATTTGTCCAAGAAAATATTAAAAAACTCATTTTCCATCAATTCGTGTGTTTTGTTGACTTTTTGGCAAAAGGTTGCTCCTGTGCATAACACCTTTTCAGCAGAAAATAGGGTCTGTTGTAGCTGAGTTTTGGACCCCTTCCCGGCATCGGATTTGGCCCCGTGATGGCTCGTTGGAAAGCTTGATGAATATAATTTCCAAAAATACGTGATTTGTGCTGAATGCATGCCATTTACCTGCTCAAAAATTAAATCTCCCAACACTGCTCTGTGCGTAACACCTGCTTTGAAAAAGAGGCAGAAAGGTCAAATTTGAGGTGTTTTTGACCTTTTGAGGGGGCAAAAATGCTCCAATTGACTTGAAATTTTGTGGGTAGACTATTGGTGATGTGAAAAACCCAAAAATTTAATCTTGGAGTGGTGAAGATGTGCCAATGTGGTGTGTAACACCTAGTGTAACCCCCTTATTGTTATTATTGTACCCTTGTAACCCCCATTTTGTTATTATTGTGCCCTTAAATTATTATTGTTAGGTCGGCTAGGATTACATTGTGGCCCACTAGGATTACATTATGGCCCCATGGACTCCTATATATAGAAAGGAGGTTTTGTAAATTGTATCATCCAAGAATTGTTCATTTATGTAATGTATTGGAGGTTTCCCCCTGGAAGAGGCTCATTTCTAAGGCGTTGATATCTCTTTTCTTCTCTTTTTGGAGCTGGTTACACAACATTTGTTATCAGAGCTTTGGATTCTAGGGTTTCGCTGCTCCAAATAGGTCATCGTGGCATTTGCGCTATAACTTTTTTATCTAAGATGTTTCAGAAGCTAAAATTTTTAGGGTGCGAAGCCGAAATCCTGAGGAAGATTTTATAAAAATTTCAGAGCTTGGTTCGCAACATTTTCGGACATATCATCTGTGGAAGTTAGGTCTTTTTTCAGGCTCCTAAACAGGTCATCATGGCATTTTCACTATAACGTTTTTTCTACGAAGGTTCAGAATCTGAAATTTATATGGTGTGAAGCTGAAATCTTGAGGAAAGTCTTCAAAAAATTTCAGATCTTGGTTCGCAATATTTTTGGAGATATGATCTGTGGAAGGTAGTGCTTTTTCAGGCTCTTGAATTTCATCTCAAATAGGTGATCGTGGAAAAATTTCAATAACTCTCTCTCTGGGCATCAGATTGGAGTTCCGTAAAAAGTGGTCACAAGTACACAGAATTCAGTTTCTTGGATTTCAATTTCAGAGACAAAGGACAAAACAGTGACACGTGGAAAGTCGTACAAGTTCGCTCTACTGAACCAGTCCATAATTAGGTCATTGTGGGAGATTGGACACAACTTTGTCTTGGAGAATCCAAATGAGGTCAGACCTGTGGCATTCAAAAGAGAATTCAGAGGGCTACTTCAGTGCTGAATTTCAGATATAGAAAAGCCGCAATCACAGAGATAATACAATTTCAATATCAAGCTGCTCAAAAGCAAGTAAAAGGTGTGTATTTTGTTTCTGAATTGCATAAGTCTTGTTTGAAGAATCAAGTTGAATTGATTGCAAGGGCATATTGTAGAATAGATATCAGTATTGTATTATAAAATGGCCCCAAAAAATAATTCAACACCCATTAAGCCTTTTGAAAGCTCTACTATGACTCATGAAGACGAAGAATTGCAACATGAACTATCAAAATTACAAGAGCAAGTGCAACAAATTTCACTCTCGCAAAGAGCAACAAAAAATGAAATGGAAGTTTTGAAGAAAGGCATGGAAGCTAAGATGGATGGCGTGCAAGCTAAGATGGATGGCATGCAAGCTAAGATGGATGGCGTGGAAGCTAAGATGGATGGCAAGGAGGATGGCATGGAAAAGCTAAGATGGATGGCATGGAGGCTAAGATCGATGGTATAGAAGGAAACATGGAATATTTGAAGGAATAAATGGAAGGTTTGGTAAAGTTGCTACAAGAAAAGCTTCCTAATGGCAAAAAGGTAGTAGAGCAAACTCATGATGAGAAAAAAATAAATATTAATCATGATTTGCTAGAATCTAATGTTGTATTTAAGACCCACCATATTCCAAAGATAGATATGAGGAAGTTTGATGGAAAGGATCTGATAACTTGGATACTACAAATGGAGCAATACTTTGAGCTCCATAATACGCAAAACACACAAAGGGTGTGCATTGCAACTTTATATTTAGAACAAAATCAGTTTGTATGGTATCAATGGCTTTCTTATCGTAAACCACTGATCACTTGGTCAATTTTTACAAAGGAAATGATAGCACATTATGAGGATACAAAGAGAAACACTTTCTTTAGCCAATTGATAAATCTCAAACAGAAGGGTTCAATGATGGAGCACATTGAGGACTTCCAAAAAATGAATATAAGGGTAAATAATATTCCAGAGGAACATATGATTGATGTCTTCATAGGGACTCTAAAGGATAAAATCCAACATGAATTTAAAATTGTGTTTGAGCCTGATTCATTAGAGAAGGCATTCGGGTTGGCAAGAAAATTTGAATGTAAAATTATGGCTGACAGAAGCCTACCACTCAATTCTATAAAGAAGAGTGTTATGCGCACGGATTTCCACAACCTACAAGGTTGACACCACAACAATTGGAAGAAAAAAGAGCAAAAGGGCTTTGCTACAATTGTGACAACAAATACACTAAAGGTCATAAGTGTGCCGAGAAGAAATTATTTTACATAGATTGTGAGGAGGAGGAAGAAAATGAAAAATAAACTTCAAAAAAAGAGGATATACACCAGGAACCAACCCTAGAGAAAGAAGAAATGAGACTGACCATATCGTGTAATGCATTGGCAGACATTACCACTCCTCAAACTCT
This sequence comes from Pinus albicaulis, assembly GCA_034641835.2. Classification (NCBI taxonomy): domain Eukaryota; kingdom Viridiplantae; phylum Streptophyta; class Pinopsida; order Pinales; family Pinaceae; genus Pinus; species Pinus albicaulis. The sequence goes on from JAXQQM020074861.1 coordinate 122,286, forward strand.
CAAGATAAAAGGACAAATCAAGAAAAAAAGGTAATAGTGTTGATTGATTCAGGTAGCACCCATAATTTTATTCATTGTAAGGTAGCCAAGGAATTAAATTGTTTCCTATACCCGGCACCAGAATGTCAAGTAATGGTTGCAAATGGAGGAACTATAGGGTACTTTCACGGAAATGCCATAATATCAAGCTAACCATGGGAGAATATGTGTTGACTATTCCAATGCTTTCCATTCCTATGGGAGGTGCGGATGTTGTATTAGGATTACAATGGTTACAATCTTTGGGGACGGTAGCTTTTAATTTTCAAGAACTTTTCTTGAAATTTTTTTCAGAAGGAAAGGAAGTCAAATTATGGGGTATTGAAGGGAAGTTGGGAAGGATAATAAGCTCTAATGTCATGACAAAGCTTCTAAAGAAAGAACAACGAGGCGTAATTGCACAATTATGCTCACTAGACGTTCTGACATCAAAATCATCTATTTCGGTAGATCTCCAACAAGTCTTGGACAATCATTTCAAGGTGTTTGAAACTCCCAAAGGACTCCCACCTATTCGTGATCATGATCATGCTATTCATTTGATTCCAGGAAGTGTTCCTCCAAACATCAGGCCTTATAGATATCCTTACGTCCAAAAGATCGAAATTGAACGTATGATTGCAGAAATGTTAGAGGCGGGTATAATTCAACCTAGTCAAAGTTGTTTCTCTGCTCCTGTAGTATTGGTACACAAGAAGGATGGATCATGGCGAATGTGTCTGGATTATAGGGAGCTCAATAAGCTCACCATTAAAGATAAATTTCCCATTCCTGTGATTGATTAATTATTGGATGAATTACATGGAGAAATTTATTTTACCAAGTTGGATCTTCGTTCGGGATATCATCAAATTAGAATGAAGACTGAAGATATTCCAAAAACAACATTTCAAACTCATGAGGGTCATTATGAATTTTTGGTCATGCCTTTTGGCCTTACAAATGCACCTTCTACATTTCAAGGGTTGATGAATTCCATTTTCAAACCCTTCCTTAGAAAATTTGTGCTAGTATTTTTTGATGATATACTAATCTACAACAGGTCGTGGAAGGATCATGTTGAACATGTTGACAGGGTGCTCAAACTATTGCGGGAGAAACAATTATATGCAAAAAAATCCAAATGTTTCTTTGGAGTACAAGAGGTGGAATATCTGGGTCATATTGTATCTCACGAGGGTGTTAAAGTAGACCCTAACAAATTAAAGCCATTAAGGAATGGAAAGTCCCCACAACCATAAAGAAGTTGCGAGGATTTCATGGGTTAACAGGGTATTATCGCAAGTTTGTTAAGAATTATGGGAGAATAGCAGCACCTCTAACAACATTATTGAAGAAAGATGCATTTTCATGGACTCTGAAGCAACTAAGGCCTTTGAACATCTTAAAGAGGCAATGTGCCTAGCACCGGTCTTAGCTACGCCAAAATTCACAAAAACCTTTATTGTGGAATGTGATGCCCTGCCTCGGGAAGTGATTAGTTCTAGGGAGAGTGGTTTAATGCGAGGAAGGAAGAGTATTGCTTTTGAAATCCTTCGATAGAAATTATTACGAAACCTATTCCAGAAGGAAGACAACAGTGAAAACCGATCTGTGATAGTCTTAAACACTTTTTAGACAAAGACTATCATCAGAGAAACTGACAAAATGGGTCACAAAGATGTTGGGTTATGAATTTGAAATAATAGCAAAAACTAATGTTGTTGCGGGCTGCCTCTAGAAATAGAGGTGGTATTGCTTTTATTGCCATTTCTATTATCAGCGGATTGGATAACTGAAGCAAGAGATGAATGGAAGTAGGATAAGGACGTGTGGACACTCATTCAAAAGTTGCGGCAAGATCCTAGTACGTCTGATAAATTTAGTTGGAAAAATGATTCCTTATGGTACAAAGATCACTTATAGATTTGTAAGAATTCCCAACTAAAACTAAATATTCTTTTGGAATTGCACACTTCTCCTTTATGAGGACACTCAGGATTTTTAAAAACTTACCACAAGGTGAAGAAATAATTTTTTTGGGATGGCCTTAAATCTGATATTCAAAAGTTTGTGGCGGAATGTTTGGTTTGCCAATAGAATAAATTTGAGACAATTAACACCCGAGGACTTCTACAACCTTTATCCATTCCAAGTCAACATTTGGAGGAGATTTCAATGGATTTTATCATAGGTTTACCTAAGTCCTAAGGAAAGAGTGTCATCATGGTGGTAGTTGATAGACTTACCAAGTATGCGCACTTTTGTGCATTATCTCATCCATTTAAAGCAAGAATGCAGTTGCTACTACATTTATGGATAGAATTCAAAAGCTACATGGAAGCCCAAGAGGTTGTGTGAGCGACGAAGTCCCATTTTTACTGAAAATGTTTGGACGGAGTTATTTTCTTGTTTGGGTACTCAATCAGTTCATAGCTCATCTTATCATCCTCAATCCGATGGTCAAACTGAGATAGTAAATAAATTTTTGGAAGGATATCTTCGTTGTTTTGTATCTGATAAACAAACACAATGGGTCAAGTGGTTACCTCTCGCTAAATGGTGGTATAACACTTCCTTCCATATTGCAGCAAAAATGACCCATTTATGGCACTTTATGGATATCATCCATCATCCATCACATCATATTTAACAGAAAACTCTAAGGTTCAAGTAGTGGAAGATCACATCGAGCATCAATAAGAAGTTCTCCAACTCTTAAAGGATAACCTGAATTTGGCACAAAATCGAATGAAACAACAGGCAGATCAACATTGCAGCGAGAGAAGTTTTTATGTAGGAGATTGGGTATTTTTACGGCTACAACCATACAAAAAAATGTCCCTCAAGCAAGCTAAGAAAGATAATAAATTATTTCCAAAGTACTATGGTCATTACAAGGTGTTGCAAAATATTGGTACTATGGAATACAAATTGGATCTTCCTGCTTCTTTGCGAGTGCATCTAGTTTTCCATGTTTCATGCTTAAAGAAGGTTATAGGTGAAAATATTCCAGTTCAAACAATATTGCCGAACTTGATGAGGAAGGAAAAATCATATTGGAACCTGAAGCGGTCACGGAGACAAGAACTTCATGACTATAGAGTCGTCGATTCCAGTATCTCATCGAGTGGAAGAACTGCCAACGAAGATTCTACATGGAGAGGTAGAACCTATATGAAACTGAGTTTCTCTGACGTTGAGGACAACACTTTTTTGAAGGAGAGGGGCATGTTAGGTCCCTATATCACTAGTATAGTCCCTTATTATTGTTAGTGTAACCCCCTTATTGTTATTATTGTACCCTTGTAACCCCCATTTTGTTATTATTGTGCCCTTAAATTATGATTGTTAGGTCGGCTAGGATTACGTTGTGGCCCACTAGGATTACATTATGGCCCCATGGACTCCTATATATACAAAGGAGGTTTTGTAAATTGTATCATCCAAGAATTGTGCATTTATGTAATGTATTGGAGGTTTCCCCCTCGAAGTGGCTTATTTCTAAGGCGTTGATATCTCTTTTCTTCTATTTTTGAAGCTGGTTACACAACACCTTCTTGGTATTCTTCATCATACTATGTTTCTGCCCTACTACCTTCTTTATCTTTGTTGTTGTTTGTTTGTTCTTCATGGCTACTGCCATCATCTTCATTAGTGCTCAAACTCATAACTTCTGTCCCACTTTTATCTTCTTCTCACTCAGGTTTTCAAACTGATCATCACTTTCTTCTCTTGCTCCTCTTTGGCTCTATCCTTCAATAAGGTACTCTTTTGGTCAATTTCCTGCACTATCATTTTGAATTTATTGATCATTTATAAGTTGATTTGTTTCATGACAGTCATGATTATCCCTTTAGCTCCTTTGTTCACCATTGATCTTGTCATTTGTGCTATGGCTTTGATCAATGCCTTCTTCTTCTAACCCTGCTTCAGCCTCACTGTCCTTTTCCTCTTCATTTTCATTTGTTTGCTCTTCATTAGAGATACTGTTAGCCTCTTGTTCTTCTTTTAACTTTGCATCTAATCTACTGATTTCTTCTTTGGACATGGTGGTTGTTTCAAGACAAAAGGAGCTTGAGCTTTGGTGAGTACTTTCCGGTTTGGGAGGGAAAATGAGTGATGTGAGGGAAAACCTTGGCAAATGGGGGCAAGGTGAAAATTCAAGGAGGGCTCCAGAGTTTGGAAGCAAGTTTGCTATTCATGAATGTCTTTACAACCTATGATAACCTCTCAAGTTGGCAAACCCTGTCCTAGGAGTTTAACAAATTAATCTTTCATGGAGATTTGGGTTTGGTCATTTTGAGTTTTGAATTTCTTCCTTTTTTATTAAATTATTTCTTGCAAGGTGAGGAAGAGGATTATCAACCTCTTTTGACTGAAGCTGTAGCTTTGGAGGCAAGAATTTTGAGTTTTTGCGCCTTTTTGAGCAAATTGGGTGACAAGATGTCTATGCGTAACACTGGCCCAGGTGTATAACACTGGGTCCTAGGTGCATAACACAATGTTATTTAACACTGCAACCACCCCTCCTGTGCGTAACATTGAGATTCAGGTGCGTAACAGTGACTAATTGTGTGCCCGTTCAGCCCAGTGTTGTTTAACC